>APFE030163555.1:0-38546 GCA_000404065.3 Pinus taeda
ATTAATATATAAATTAATTCATTTCATACAACAAATAAATAAAATAAAATGAATTAAAATAAAATAAATCAATTTAATTAATTAATCCATATATAATCAAAGAGATATAGAACAGTCGGTGAAGGAGCGCGCTGTTAAGGCGCTCCATTTGCAAAGGTCACCGGTTCTAGTCTCGCCGATACCAAAAAATCCAGCATGGTTTCCGCTGGTGCGGCTCAGGCCGGGTGCGATCCCCGGGTGACTTTGACGGCTTAGATGCCCCTGAGTCGTGGCCTCTCAGCCATAGGGTAAGAGTGATTTTCAGGATTCACCCACTTATCAACAAAAAAAAATAAATTAATCCATATATAAAATTTTTAAGGTTAGTTTTTTTTTTTTTTTTTAATATTATATATATATATATATATATATATATATATATTATATATCAATTAATTTAACAATAAGCTCTTAATATATTTCTTACTCATAAAAATAAATAAATAATAATTAAATAAATAAATTATATATAATATATATATAATATATATATATATATATATTATATATATATAAAATTCATTTATTTAAATTATAATATAAATTAATTCCTTTTATGGAAAAATAAAATAAAAATAAATAAAATAAATAAAATAAATTGATAAAATAAAATAAATAAATAAAAAATTAAAAATAAAATTCATATATAAAATTTTAGGCTTAGTTTAAAATATATATATATATATAATATATATATATATATATATTAATATATATATATGGATTATTTATTAATTAACTAATTTAACTAATAACATTAAATATATTATACTTTAATAATACTTGGTAGAATAAGATACAAGGTAAAAAGATTTTAGGGTTATACCAGCTATTATCATGCAAAGGAAAAATAATAATTTAAATGAATAAACCGTAAATAAAATATAACAAACTATTAATGAACTTAGGGAAAAAGGACGACCACAGAACACACCCACTAAGGAAAGGAAACAGGAAATCCTAAGACCTTACAAAACAAGGACCGAGGAGGCTAGGAAGACAAGGCTGGGACCTAGCACCTGCTAATCTTCCAGCCATCATCCCTATTTAGATCAATCGGCCTTTTTTCAATCTCCAGGGCCTCTCTAAACTTGCGATGGTGAAATTGGGCAACCTTAGCAATGACTTGAGCCTCTTCAATACAAACATGATGCGTCGTCTTCTCGGCATGTTCCGCCAGGGCTGAGGACTTGGTCCTACCATGCCTTAAGTCTGCCGAATGTTCGCTAATCCTTTGATTGATAGAGCGACTTGTCTCACCAATATAAGGTGTCCCACAGGAACACATAATGACATAGACGCCCTTCATGTCTTTAGGGTCAATGGGATCTTTTACAGACTTGAGGGAGCCACGGATAGTATTGAGAGGCCTAAAATTTGCGGGTACATCGTACTTCTTCAGAATCCTCGCAATCCTATAAGTGGTCCCTTGAATGTAAGGAAGGTTAACCCCCATGACATGATCATTAGGATCTCTACGGATCGATGACTCCTTCTTGGCCTTGAGGAAGGCCTTTTGACCCAGGTGTCTACTGTAACCATTCTTCACAAAGACATCTAGGAGATGAGCCTTCTCAGTTTCCAAGCTCTCTTCATCAGAAATTCTAACAGTACGGGTGGCAAGTGTGCTTAGAATCCCTAACTTCTGAGTGGGGAAATGATGGGATGAAGCATGCAAGTATTGCTCAGTATGCGTCTTCTTTCTAAACACCTGATGAGAAAAGGAACCATCCACCTTCTTCGAGATGAGAACATCCAAGAACGGAAGACAACCATTGTCCTCTTTTTCCATCGTGAATTTAATGGCAGCGGACTGGTTATTGAGATGACTGAAGAAGTGATCAAGCTCCTCAAGACCATGAGACCCGACAACACCAGTGTCATCGACGAATCGTTTCCAAAGCTTCGGAAGGAGACGAGAGGAGGCCAAAGCCTTAGACTCAAAATCCTCCATAAAGAGATTAGCGACGACAGGGGACAAGGGGGAACCCATGGCAACTCCACAAGTCTGCTCATAGAATTCTCCCTCGAAGCTGAAAAAGGTGGAGGTAAGGCAAAGCTCAACCAACTTAGCCGAATCAGGGTCGGTGAGCTTATTAATCACCTCCATGGCCTCATTGATGGGAATACAAGTGTAAAGAGAGACCACGTCGAAACTTACCAGAATGTCCTCAGGCTCAAGCTTAATTCTCTTCAGATCTTCAATAAAAGAGGCTGAGTCTTTGACAAAGGACTCAGTATGACCTACCAAGGGCCTCAACTTTATAGCGAGGAACTTAGCCAAGAGGTAAGTCGGACCACCTATGGTGTTGACAATGGGTCTTAGGGGGACCCCTTCCTTATGGACCTTCGGAAGGCCATAAATCCTAGGAGTGATGGGGTTTCCCTCAATAAGCTTATGGGCTAGTTGTTTTCAATGAGTTAAGCCGAGCTTTGATGGAGAGTAAAGAGCAAAGTATTAAGGAATGTCTTGAGAGGTTACTGAGCTACCAAAAGGGAATTTAGATGTGCTTGTAAGTCAAATGTTTAATTCATAAACTAAACCAAAGATTGATTGAAGCAACATTCATCTACTATGAAATTTCAGAGCAAGATCAGTTCGAAGGCTACCTGGCTGACTTCAGGCTCTGTCTATAGTTTATAAAACAAACAATAGAAACAAACAAACATCTGTTCTTCCCCAGTGGAGTCACCAATTTGTTTATGGGAAAACTAGTGTCTTGTCGAATGACTAGCCCTCTAGGTTTGGCAGCTACCCTAGAAACAACAGTTTAAAACAATTCAACGATTTCTTCTATGTGTAACAGATAAGAGAAAGATAATGGAACCAACCTGGAACTTCCGCTTAATCCCTTGCTTGATCTCTCTCCCCCTTGACAGAGCTTGCAACTCCTCCCTGTACTTAACCTGCTTGTAGAGTACCTGCACAAGTACAACAACAAAGAACCGTCAAAGCATCATGATCTATTACAACATAAACATTACAGAATTAGATATATAATGAACAAATGATAGCGTTCACAAATGATAACATTCACAATTGCACAATCATATGGAAGAAAACTTTAAGAAATTTATTAATATAAGGGAGAATTACAACCCAGTTGTCTGATCTAGCATCATCCTCCTAGCTTCAATCCCTCTTCACCTCATGAAATAGCAAGATCAAACCAACAATACAATGCTCTTTCCTCAATTACAAACTATCAACACTTCCTTGCAATTCACAATATTCTAGCCTCTAGATCTCTTAGATGAGGGATCCATTTATAGATGTGTGCAAGGGTGTGAGTCATCCATGGGGTTTGATTAGTGTCATTCCACTTGTCACAATTGGTTCCACTTAGAGATTTCTTGGATCTCTTACTCATCCCTGGGCAAATTCAGAGAGGCAAGTGGCATAGGAGAAGTTTATAAAATATTCCATGAGCAACCACCTAGCAAACTATCTCGGACATTTTTCCATCCTCACCCATCACACCCTATAGAAGGCCCAAACAGTATGCATCGCACCCTGGTAGTGTACCACTCAGTATGCATCACACTTTGCCAGTGGAGCAGTCAGTATGTTTCAGTTTATGCCATTTTCTGGATGGTTTCTCAGGTGGAATTTTTGGGGAATGATGTAATCAAATGACTACGTTCTTTTAGGGTATGAAACAACTCTTTTAGGGGTTGATGAGCCCTAGTTTATCGACATATAAGTTTGGGGTTGATGTGCCCAAATATGTCTATAACACATTTGCCTTGGCATCTTCTTTCTTCACTTTTCTTCTGCCGTGGTTTTCTTTAGAACCTCTGCTATGAATATCGGTAGTCATCTTCTCCTTCTCTATCTTCATGAGCTCCTTACTCACGTAGTATGAGCTGCATCAAAGCCTCTGCAACAACAAGTCCTCCCTGCTACCACTTACCTCACCAAGCTTTCCTCTATACTTGGTCTTTTGGCAAGCCCTTGGTTCTCTATCTCTAGAACCTCTTTTGAGCACTTCTCTCTGCTCTTCCTAGGCTTCAACTCATCTACACCTTTTAAAAACACAATTGTCCTCTTGTATTTCAATCACAATGAAGTACTTGGTTCTGACTAACTCTTCTTTCACTTAGAAACTCTTACCAGCTTCCTTCATTACTTAGCAATTCTACCCACATCCTCTGTGGAATTGCCTTTGTGAGCTGCAACAAAACCCCTGCAGTAACAAGTCTCCTTCTTGCTACATATGCCTCACTAAGTTTCTTTCCTTTGAGCTCAACCTGTTAGAATTTCTATGGTTCTTTCCTATGGAACGAATTGAGCACTTAAGTTTCTACAGTCTTATCACCTTCTTATGCTGCTACCTATGCATCAATATAAAAACCACACACTCTCAAGTATTAAAATCAAATTAAACCAAAACATATAATATCACCTCCAAGATCTCTGCATGATCTTGTTCTACCATTCTCCTGCACTTTGAATGGATTGTTTTCTGTTTATTTTGCATCAGCAAGTTCTGCTACACATTATCTCAGTGTGCCGAATATTTGTCAGATTAAAATCTAATCTCCTCTTGCCTACATACACATCTTGAAACATAACTCTGTTCTAAATTTTCAAAGACCTTTTACACAAAATTTCCTTATTCTGTTCTGATATCAATTGTTTCAACCACAATTTTACTCTGATACCAAAATGATGCTAGCCTAAGCCGACAATACCCACATTATGAAAATAAAATTGCATGTCACTGGTCCCAAGCCTTAATCACCTAATCCATGGTGAAAACCTTCTTAACCCAAGGTTTAATGTTCTTAATTAAATCTCATGCGGAAACATTATATTTGACTAACCACAATTTGACCCTTAATTAATCCTTTCCATCAGGACTTTATACACCCTCACAAACTTTAGTTAATCTTATGCCTGCGCATATTAACCAAACCCCATTTTTTAACTTTGGTTATATTCAACCTTAACCCATAAAACCTTTATCCGCTTTATTTTTGTTATAATTCTTACATAATAGAAATACTCCACAAAGCATACGTAAACCTTACCTTTCCGCCAATCCACGGTCTTTGCACATTTCCCGACGCTCTACCTTTATCACATTCATCTTCCACCATCGATTTCATTCCATTAGATCAACGACTGTCGCGTGATCTCCATTCATCCTCTGGAAGTCAAATAACTTTAACTCGCGTCGATAAACTTTGCGGGTTTGCTCAGGCCCAAGCCTTATCGGCTTCAATCTCCGCCGTTGATCTTCACCCTTCAATCCGACGGTTGATGATACACCCGATCAACCAACTTAATCGATGATCCTCCATCGTTTTATTAAGACACACTTGATCCAACGGTTAGTAGCGATATTACACAGAATCTTGCCCGACATTTACCCACTCTTACGGAGCCGATAAGGATTATAAATCCTTAATCTATAAAATTTTGGGTCCATTATGAGATTAACGTCCGATCACTTTATGACCCAATACCTGTTGGATATATGAGGTCATCAAATCTACGGTCTGCGGGTCTTCAACTAGCACATGGTTTAAAAACACCTTAAGCCCCCGTAGTTGACTGTGATCTAAAAGGTTGAATATGAGATCAATATCTAGGAGTGAGTGTGGAGCTTCAACCATGATTAAGAAATCCGTTCACTCCTACCTCCCATAGCTGCTAATACCTTCGATCTAATGGATCTGTTGATCTAACGATCTAGATCTGCTCCTCTATCATTTTCTTCTGACATTAATATCTGTCGATCACAAGGATCTGATGGTTCACGTTCATTGTCACTTCATTCCTTTGACCTTTACGTGGTTTCTCAAATTTCTCTGTGGTGTCAGGTTTACTTCAGGGTTTCGGGTCTTTAGTTGTTTTGCATCACAACTCCCTCTTGAGCTTAACTCCGCATTCTCTTAACACAGTCACTCCTGAATCTTGACTGTGATCCTTCGAATGGATTCAAGCGATCCATTACGATCCTTCATATCATTCTTATTCTCTGTGTTATGCTCGAACTCCACCTGAAACCTCTGTTACATAGAAATTACTCTAGTTCACAAACATATTATAACTTAATTACTCCATACACACACATAAACTCATAATTGAGTTGTTTGTATTAATAAACTGGTATTTACACATGAACTCTCTCCTTGGCCTGATCTTAAGTATCAGTGGCCTCTATTTTCCTACCTGCCCATAGGCTTACAATCAAACCTCTAATTCACAACCTCTAACTAGCTGACTTGACTAAATTTTCCTCTGCCTTTTTGGCTTACACTTATACAAAATGATTCTGTAACCAATTCCTAGTTTAGATCGATAAACTTCTCAATAAAATCCTAAAATCTCATCTTTATCTCCTAAGGATCCACATTAACCCACAAATCATGAAACCAACTCCTAATCTAAGATTTACAACTGATTCTCAAATCTTCCAACATTAGAGAGCATTTACAAATATGCCTCGCTATAATTAATTAAATCCCTATTCTAGCTTCTCTCATTAAAATCACTCAAAACCTTAATAATTAAATTAATTCAACACTTAGGAAACCAACTTCCTTAAAACACAAGACTCCCTTGTGTCTACTAAAATACAATGATTCTTCTAAGTTGAATGCTCCTGCATCGCTCAATGTTTGTTAATTTACTAAGTATTAATAACGCCTTGTCTCCATAGAAATTTCCCCAATATAGGATAGTGGGGTATTTTGCAGTTCTTTTCTTTTTTGATAAATGTCCTTAAAAGCCTTTGCTTGTAATTTTTTTTTTTTACATTGAAGCTCTTAGAATATTCCAAGCATTAAATATATCATTTCATGTGCATTGTTTTTGCGTAAGATCACTTTTTTTCATACTTTTTTTTTGGGTACAATCTATTTTATTCATACTTATTTTTTTCTCTCTCTCTCTATTTCTTCTTCATGGGGTTTAATATTCACATGACATGAGGTTTATTCCAACCATACCACTATAATCTTTAGGTTCATACGTATACTCCTTTTGGAGATAGGTGAATCAGGGGATTTGAACTCCGAACCTCCTTGCAAATAACACTTCATTTTCACTACCATCACTAATTGAGATGCCCTTGGGACATGTTATTCACAACTTTATTTTATTAGTTCTCGAGTATTAATAGTTTTTTATCTTCATGCTGATGTTTTGAGTATAATGAATTAGGATATTTTCCTTTTGTTTGGTTAAACTCCAAAAAAATTTACTTGTAGTTTATGTATATTGAAATTCAAACGAGTCTTGTTATCACCATGTCATCTTCCTTGCATTATTTCCAAGCACTATAATTTTTCCACACAACAATTTTTGGTACTTTTTCCCGCTCCTTTTATTTGAGATAATTCATGACTCATTAATGTTTACAAATTTCTTGATCCATCTTTGTGCCATTGCCTTGAGTGTAGTGGATTGTAATATGTTAAAATTCTTTTGTTGTTTGGTAAATTCTCTTAGTAACATTTAATTGGAGTTTTTGTATGTTGAAGCTCTTCTAAGCAGTATATGTAATTTTTTCTTGAAAAATTAATAAAACATTGTTCCTAGAGTATGAAACTTGTGTAGATTTATCTCTTTCACTTAGATGTTTATACACAAAATAACAAAAAAATAAAATGCATCCATAATTACAAAAGATGAGGCAAAATGAAAATAAAATTGGGTTAAATCAATCGACAACCAAAAAATACAAAGAAATCATATCATGGTTGTTGAGACGTTTATCATTGATATCAAAGTAAGGTCTAGTTCATGGAAAAGAAAGGGCTCGCCCATGAATGCTATGAAATGGTCACAAAATCCTTCACTGGTTCTACCAAGAAAGAATTAGAAACAACACCTAATGCACCAACTATGAATGTTGAGGTGAAAGCAATATGTGTATCAATACACATCTTTCTGGTAGCTACAATGGCACATCCCTTGCAATAAAATTTATAAGAGGTCCTTAGCAACTTCTCTAAGTCTAAAAGGCCAGGATATAAAGGTTAATATTAGAAGTCAGCTCCTCCACTAATAAGTCAACATACAACTCAAGTCGACCCTCCCCAATAAACATGTCATTTCACCCATGCTTAGACTTGTATAAATTGACATAAAAACTTATAATTTCACTTATTCAACTTGGTGAAGTAAGCAAAAACAAAAGTGGACTTGTAGAAGGATCAAAAGTGAAGAAGGAAGGTGTGATTTGTCTTGGTTTTTGTCTGAATAAACTTCTTTGTTTTTACATGGTTTCTTGAATATTTTTTTTGCCCTTTTAGCAAACTTTTTGGAGAAGTTTCTTGGCCTCTTTTGGAGCAGAAATATATGAGAAAAGAGTATACTTTTAGCCCCTCCTTCTTGTCTGTTTTCGGCCCTATGTGGCTTAGAATTGAGGCTAGAATAGACTTCTATTTTTGGCCCCTCAGTGGCTCAGCCTTGAGTTTAGGACTGACTTCAGATTCCGTCTCCTTCTGTGGCTCAGTCTTGGTACAAATAGCCCTGAATAGAGCTCAACCTTGCCTCAAGATTGTGTAGCAAATCTTGAAATTATTAAGATTAGACCTCTAGTTGCAGAAATATAGATTAATTAAAGAAGATTTGAACATGAGTAGGAGTAGTGTATTTGGGATTATTAGATCACTCTTGTTAAGTTGACCTACTTGGTCTTGGAGTATATTTTTATCTCGCCTCTTGTGGAGTTGACCAATGACATGCTTGGAAAAATTTCTGAGGGTATTTTGAATATACTTTGGAGAAGAGAGTTGAATACTTGAATCCCTGTTGAAATAGCTTGGATGAACTTGAAATCTTTTGAAGCAACCACCTATTCGACACACATTTGGAGCTGATACTGTAACATTCATTGAATACATATGGAGTATTCCTTGTGTAGATGTGAAAAGCCTTGGAAACACATTCAATGAATATTAAAGCCTTGCTGGAGTTGAATTTGAATTGAACCAGATCGAAATAACTTGGAGATGAATCTTTAGCAGCTCTAGAAGAGCTTGTCGAAGTAGATCTTGGAGCAGTATTGGAGACATCTTTTGAAGCATTGTTGGAGTATTTTTGAAAAGATATTTAAAGTATTTTTGAAGAATACTTTGGAAGACTTGAAGTAGCATTGAAGATACCTTGAAATAATGAAGCAAGTAGAGAGGGTTAGAGTCCTCATACAAGGTTGGAGCCCTAGAGGATTGGAGTCCTCATACAAGGTTGGAGTTTTGTTGGAAACTAGGTTAAAGCCTGGACTGTCTTTGAGGATTGGAGTCCTCATAAGAGGTTGGTGTCTCAGTGAGACTAGGTTGGAGCCTTGAAGGAGTTTGTATTTATTGTACAGGTTGGAGCCTGGCTGTTTGTAAGAGGATTTGAGTCCTCATCATTTTTATTAATAAAACTATTTTCTTGTTGTACATCTTATGTTCCGGTTTAATTAATGATCTTAACTGGCATAATTTAACAATTGTAAATAAATATTGATTCAAACCCCCTCCTACAATGGTATATAATGCCAAGGTACACATGTTGAAGTTTGTTTGAAAAAAATCAAAATTCATATAAAAAAATGACGATGATAAATGAATTATTTTTCTAATAGGCAACCAATACAAAGAAACCATATCATGGTATATATTGCCAAGCTACACATGGTGAAAGTTTTTTTCCGAAGGAAAATCAAAATTCATATACAAAATTGATGATGATAAATGAATTAAAAAATATAAAAACTGCCTTTCATGTGTATCAACAATTAAAAATGCATGCGCATTGCATAGCCACAATGATGAGGAAAAATAAAAGGAAAGATGTATTAAACCAAAGAGCAACTTAAAAATTACAAAGAAATCATATCATATCATACTGCCAAGGTATACATTTTGAAAGTTTGTTAGAAGAAAAGTGATGCAGGAGCATTCAACTCAGAAGAATCATTGTATTTTAGTAGACATAGGGGGTTCTTGTGTTTTAAGGAAGTTGGTTTCCTAAGTGTTGAATTAATGTAATTACTTAGGTTTTGAGTGATTTTAATGAAAATAGGAATTAATTAAGTATTGTGAGGCCTATTGTAAATGTTCTCGAATAAAGGGGAACATGAGAGAATCATGATAGTTGAGAGTTTAGAAGGATTGATATCTTTGGAAATTAATTGTAGATCTTGAATTACGAATTAGTTCATGATTTATAGGATTGAGAGGATTCTTAGGTTTTATATGAAATTATTAAGGATCTGAACCAGAAATTGGTTATAGAATCCTTTTATATAAATGTAAGCCTAAAAGGCATAGTCAAGTTAGATAGTTAGCTGGTTAGCTAGTTAGAGTGTGTGAAGAGGTTGATTGTAAGTCTACGGGAAGTTAGGAAAATAGAGGCCACTGATACAAAATATCAGGACAAGGAGAGAGTTCCTGTATAAATACATGTTTATTAATACAAACAACTCGATTATGAGTTTATGTGTGTGTATGGAGTAATTATGTTATAATCTGTGTGTGAACTAGAGTAAGTTCTATGTAATAGAGGTTTCAGGTGGAGTTAGAGCAGAACACAGAGAAGAAGTGATATGAAGGATTGTATTGGATCGCTTGAATCCATTCGAAGGATCACAGTTGAGATTCAGGAGGGACTGTGTTAAGAGCATGTGGAGTTAAATCAAGGGGAAGTTGTGTTGCAGGACAACTAAATACTGAAACCCTGGAGGAACCTGAAACCATAGAGAAATTTGAGAAACGACGTAAAGGAGAAGAAGGTAAAGGCACGAAGGAAGGAAGTAAACATGCACAGGAGCCGTCGGATCGTTTATATCAACGGATATATATGGCAGAAGAAGAGTGGCGGAGGAATAGATTTGGATCGTTAGATCAATAGATCCGATAGATCGACGGTGATCAGCGACTGCGAGGGTAGGAAAGTATGGATTTTCTTTATCGTGGCTCAAGTCCTCCACTCGCTCCTAGCCGTCGATCTCATATTCAACCTTTTAGATCACAATCAACTGCGGGGGTTAAGCCTATTTTTAAACCATTGGCTAGTTGAAGTCTGCAAACCCGTAGATTTGATGGCCTCATATATCCAACAGATATCGGGTCATAAAGTGATCGAATTTTAAGTTCAAAATCGGACCCAAACATTTATAGATCAAGGATTTATATTCCTTATCATCTCCGTAAGGTCGGGTAATCCTCGTGCAAGTGCCTCACCTGATATCTCTATTAACCGTTGGATCAAGTGTGCTTTGATCAATGGTAGGAGATCGCCGCTTAGTTTCGCATCACAATATTTCATGAGTGGGTGAACCTTGGCCTTAAGAAAATGCGATTTGCGATGTGTGATGCTCGAGTGTATCAACAACCGTCAGATTGAATGGTAAGATCGACAACGGAGATTGAAGTCGATAGGACTTGGGCTTGAGCGGACCCGAGAAGTTTACGGATGTGAGTTTAAGTTTGTTTGAGTTCCAGAGGATGAATGGAAATCACACAGCAACCGTTGATCTGAGGAAGTGAAATCGACGATGGAAGATTGAATGCGATAAAGGTGAGCGTCGAAAAATGTGCAAGGTCGTGGAATGGCGGAAAGAGCAATTGCATATCGCAAATCAGGAGTTTTGAATGCCATATTATTAAGAGTCCTTTGAATCTCCGCAATTACAATAAATGATGAGTTGGCACGTAGAGTTGGGGAATTTCTAACTTAAAACAACCTTTCCGCTGGAAAGGTTGACTAAATTTCAGACTATTGAATAGTCAAATAAACAGTTCCGCATGAGATTTAATTAAGGGGCCTTAACCCTTTATTTGAGAAGGTTTTCACCATGGATCAGGTGATTAAGGCTTGGGACCAGTGACATGAAATTTCATTTGCATGATGTGGGTATTGTCAGCTTAGGCTGGCATCATTTGGTATCAGAGCGGAATAAGGAAATTCTGTGTTAAAGGCAATTGGGAAATTTAGAACAAAGTTATGTTTTAAGATGTGAATGCAGGCAAGAGGAGATTAGATTTTCATCTGACAAGCAGTATGCACATAGGGATAAGGTGCAACAAAAATTATAGATGCAAGAAACAAAGAACAATCCATTCAAAGTGCAGGAAAATGGTAGAACAAGATCATGCAAAGATCTTGAAGGTAGCAACATAAGAAGGTGAGAAGATTGCAACAACCTAGAGCAAGGAGTGCTCAATTGGTTACAAAGGAAAGAACTAGAGAGATGCCAAAAGACTGAGCTCAAAGGAGAGAAGCTTAGTGAAGCATATGTAGCAAGAAGGATACTTGTTACTACAGAGGCACTATTGCAGCTCACAAAGGTAATTCCACAGAGGATGTGGGTAGAATTGCTAAAGGATAAAAGAAGCTGGTAAAAGTTTCTGAATGAAAGTAGAATGTGCTAAAACCTTGAGGAATTCCAATAGAGGTTGGATAAAGAGGAAAATTGTGTTCTTGAAAGGTGCATATGAGTTGAAGCCTAGAAGGAGCAGAGAGAAGTGCTCAAAGAGGTTCCAGAGATAGAGAACCAAGTGCTTGCCAAAATACTAAGTACAGAGGAAATCTTGGTGAGGTAAGTGGCAACAGGGAGGACTTGCTGTTGCAAAGGATTTAATGCAACTCATAGTGAGTAAGTGAAGAACTCATAGATATTGAGAAGAAGATGAATACTGATAGTCATAGTGGAGGTTCTGAGGAAGACTACAATAGAAGAAAAGTGAAGAAAGAGAATGCTAAGCCAAATGGAAAGAGAATAAGTCAAGAGGAATTTGACAAAGAGATTGCTGAGATGAAAGAAAAACTTAATGTATTAATGATGATACTTGAGGAAAGACAAAGACTAGGTTGGGTCTTGAAGAAAAGGTCAGTGAAGTGGCATAAGTTACAGAGAAGGCTACAACAGAGGCAAGTGAAGAGCCTGGTGGAAGAACTCAGAGAAGCTGAGTTGGAAATGGAAGTTTCCATTTGTGAAGTAGAACAGGTGAAGATGAAGACTTGAAGACTGAAACTTCAAGTGAGACCAAAGGGTCACATGATTTTAAATCTGATAATTTGTGTATGTTTGTAGGTGAAACATGTGAAGAAGGACAATTTGCTGATATTGACATAAAGGAGGAAGAAGAAAGGCATAATCTAAATTTTGTTATGAAAGAAGATAAGATAGATAGGTCTCATGTAAATACCTGTACATAGTTTGGAAAATGTTTTACTTTTCAGCATGTTGCAAGGACTAAAAGTAGAGGAAGTTGGACTCATGAGGATGGCCAAAAGCAAGGAGAAGTAGAGAAGGATATCGAGCAATCAAGTGAAGGACTTGATGAGATTGAAGAGAAGGCTATTGAAATATTTCTGAGTCATGTAAAGAACTTGGAACAACGGGAGGACTTGATGATTAAGTCATCAAATGAGATCATGAGGTCTTGTGGTTTTACAACTGACAAGTTGTGTGTGAATGCATGTATTGCAGAAGACAAACCATCTTATGGAACTATCGTGAATGAGCTGAAAGTTTCCAAGTAAAGTATGACGATGACTGTCTTTCAAATGAAGATCAAGTTGAGTTATTACAGCAGAAGGAGTTCATAAATTCCTTGCTTAGTGGAGGAAATATCTTCAATAGATATGAGACAATTATGTCTTATGATAAGAAATTTTTTATTGGTAAGAACAACGAAGAATTGATTTTCTTAAATGGCCAAAGGGAGAGTGATGGACATACATCTAAAACTATCATAGAGATGGAGGATCAGAATTTTATTCTAATCAAGAATGAAGAAGTAGTGTCAACAAGAAGTTATACTTGTGACAAAGAAGAAGATAGTGAGGATTGTACAGATCTTTTAGGAGAAATTCCAAGTGAGATGGAAAATTTATGGCATGAATTAAATCTTTTGGAGAAAAGGCTAGAAAACCAAAAAGTAAGTGTTCAGGTTGTAAAATCAGAACTGAATGAGAATGTAGAAGTTCACTACAGTGGATAAGGACATGAAAACATCATTGAAACAGATGGTGTGGAGGAGAGACTAGATGACAGTCTCATGAATTCTTTTGAGAATTCAAATCAACATACTGATGTGCTGACAGAGGAGGAAGAATTAGAGTAACAAGACGAATTATTGCCAAAGGAAGAAAAGGCACAAAAGCCTTATGATTTTTATTTTAACAATTGTTTTATAATTACAGGTTTTGTTGCAGACAAGAAGCAAAAATTAGATGTTGCAGAGGAAGATATTTTCAAGGATATTTAGGAATTTTGGGTGGAAGCAATATCTACAACAGTACCTGGAGCAATTATATCAAGAGTAATAGTAGAAGCTAAAATAGAAAAGGCTGAGGAAAGTAATCAACAATTTAAATATGAATGGACAGTGTGCAGTGAGATGAAGAATGTGAAGGTGCCAAAGTTAGAGGACAACAACAACAACCTAAAGCAAAGAGAAAGAGATAGCAGAAAATGGCAGAGTATGGACTAGCCTGAGGATGTGCTAAAAATGGAGATTGAAGAACTATGGCATTTGATGATGAAATAGTCCAGGCTGAGGAAAATGACAACAAAAAGTGTGATCAATCATAATTTGAACCTGATTGACAAGGAGAGGAAGATGAAACAGAAGACAACAGACCTACAACAACAACAAAAGTGCAAGGCATTTGGGTAGTTACAAAATAAAGTTTGGGACCCTATAGGTTTTCTATCAACTTATGAAGACACATGATTAGGAGATCATGAATGTTTTCTACTTTGGGAGTTTGATGTAGGAGCATTCAGCTCAGAAGAATCATTGTATTTTAGTAGACATAAGGGGGTCTTGTTTTTTAAGGAAGTTGGTTTCCTAAGTGTTGAATTAATGTAATTACTTAGGTTTTGAGTGATTTTAATGAAAATAGGAATTAATTATGTATTGTAAGGCATATTGTAAATGTTCTTGAATGAAGAGGAATATGAGAGAATCATGATAGTTGAGAGTTCATAGGGATTGATATATTTGGAAATTAATTGTAGATCTTGAATTAGCAATTAGTTCATGATTTATACGATTGAGAGGATTCTTAGGTTTTAGTTGAAATTATTAAGGATCTAAACCAGAAATTGGATATAGAATCCTTTTGTATAAATGTAAGCCTAAAAGGGATAATCAAGTTAGATAGTTAGCTGGTTGGCTAGTTAGAGGGTGTGAAGAGGTTGATTGTAATCCTACAGGCAGTTAGGAAAACAAAGGCCACTGATACAGAAGACCAGGCCAAGGAGAGAGTTCCTGTGTAAATACCTGTTTATTAATACAAACAACTTGATTATGAGTTTATGTGTGTGTATGGATTAATTTAGTTATAATCTATGTGTGAACTAGAGTAAGTTCTGTGTAACAGAGGTTGCAGGTGGAGTTCAAGTAGAACACAAAGAAGAAGTGATATGAAAGATCATATTGGATCGCTTGAATCCATTCGAAGGATCACAATCGATATTCAGGAGGGAATGTGTTAAGAGCATGCAGAGTTAAATCAAGAGGGAGTTGTGTTGCAGGACAACTAAATATTGAAACCCTGGAGGATCCCGAAACCATAGAGAACTTTGAGAAACCACGTAAAGGCGAAGAAGGTAAAGGCATGAATGAAGGAAGTAAACATGCATAGGAGCCATCAGATTTTTTAGATCGACGAATATATATGGCGGAAGAAGAATGGCGAAGGAATAGATCTGGATCGTCATATCAACAGATCCGATAGATTGATGGTGATCAACAACTTCGGGGATAGGAAAGCACAAATTTTCTTGATCATGGCTGAAGTCCCGCACTCACTCCTGTTGGAAATATTGAGAGGGGGAGTGAATCAATATTTATTTTCAATTATTATTTTTATCAGTTAAAACATTTATAATTGGAACACAGAAATAGATAACAAGAATAGATGCTTTTATTAATGTGATCTTTGTAATAAATCAAGTACAATATATATATATATATATTATATATATATGGTTTCAATCAGTTGCCAAGCACCAAATTGGACTCTTTGTGAGGCTCCAACCTCCAGAGCACCAACTCTGTCTTGTCAAGGCACCAACCTTGAATTTAGGAGCACCAACTCCCATGACACCAATCCTTTCAGTTCTAAGGCACCAACCTCAAGGGATCCAACCCTTTGCTGTAAACTGTCTGGATCTGTTTGGTTGTAATTCTCTGCTCCCAACCCTGCTGGGCCTATGAATTACTTCTGTCCTCCTTTTCCTTCCATTTCTGCGAGAGCTTCGACTTCCTTTATTTTCTTACAGTTTTCCAGTGCACCTAAACTTTCCTTGTTCTCTGTTTTATATTCCTGATACCCTTGACCTTTGGCGTCCTTTCTCCGCTAGCTCTTCAGCTTCCTCAACGCTCGCTTGATCTTTCAACTTCCTCTGCGCTCACTCTTTTGCTTCCTCTGTCCCTTCAAATCCATCAATACACATATGACACGTTAATGTGGAAGAGAGGTCGAATTACAATAACGTTGAATATTAAAAAAATATCAGAGAGGCCCTTTTTAATATTCATACAATATACATTAATTGTTCACAGAAACCATATAAGAGAGACTATAGCCATATAGAGGTCCCACATGCCACATCATCCTTTTATTGTAATCGCCACTTCTGGAGGTTCACACATAACATAGCCGATTCCCAACCCGACGGAGTGGATGCGATATGGTATTAAACAGTTATTAATAAGTCCGTCGGGTCCATACCCTTATCGCAATCCCCGGATTGAAATTCCTTTATACATTGTGATTATTGCAGATGCGACATTTGATTAAGCCATGTTATAATGGTGTAGTCGGGTCTGAAATTATATCGCAATCGACGAATTTCAATGTGGAAAAAACTTTAACAAGGCTTCCGATATTGCGACGGACGTGATATTACAATAGCACATGTTATAACGTTGCCGCGGGTCTATATACGTATCACAATCGACATTTTAATGTGGCAAGGCTTTAAAGAGGCTTACGATATGGTGGATGCGATGTAACTTTAAAGTGTATTACAATGGAATCCTTGGGCCCGTGTATTGTATCACATCTATATAATATATATACTCCTCCATTCTTAACTTTGGTTAATGCGGACTTAAATCATAACCCGTTATCCCCTTTAATTCTATTATAGCCCTCGTATAATGGGAATATACACAAACACACGAGAACTTGCATTTTCTGCCTTTCCATAGCCTTGGCGCGTTTATCAATGCTTACCTTTATTAGGCTCATTCTCCACTGTAGATTAACTTGCGCTATATCCAACGACTATCAAAGATTTCGGGTGGACAAATAGCATGGAGAATACCTGCCCGATAAAGCGGTTTTCTCTCTCCACCCTCGTGCTATGTGTCACTCGGTTAATGGAATTGGGAACTCTCCTCTAAATACCACTTACCGCTTAGCGTTCGCCCGAAAACCACTGCCACTATTACAAACCCGCCTTTTGGAATATAACCACGTGCATTCACTCTTCATCCATCTTCTTGATTTCTGCCGATATTATATGCTCCTCCGCTCTTTTGGCTCCTCTGTTAACTTCTTTGGCATATATTACATGTGATACTACCGATATGGCTCCTCCTCAATCTCCCGCTCTTACGCTTACTTGGCTTTCCTGTGGCTTTCGATACCACTCCAATACCTCTTCTCTGCTTTGATAGCTAATATGAATTTTGATATTCTCTCCAACAACTTGACTGTCTTGGCTTTCCTCTGGTTTCTCCTCATGGCTTCTTGCTCCCATTTCTTCATGGATCTACTCTACTTCTCCTTGGCCTCACATCATTGTTTACTCATCCAAAATATTTGTAGGAAATAATACTGAGAGGGGGGGGGGGGTGAATCAGTATTAGTAAGTAAATAATATTTCTTTTCACAATCAGATTTGTATACGCTACTTCAGTTAATGAAACTTGCATATATACACAACTATAGTTAAAGAAACTCACGTATATCCTACAGACTTATAATTTAGTTAATTCATCAGATGTTGATCTTTATCTATGCATCAGAACCATATAACAGTAACCAGGTATAGTAAAAAACACACACAATAACACAATATATAAGGTGGAAACCCAATGTGGGTGAAAACCACCTGTTGCAATTTGTCTCTATCTTCTTTTAATAAGAAACTTCTTTTTACAATATTTCTATACTGGTGCAGTCTTATACCAGTACGCAGGCTTCTACCTGTAGAAGTCTACAACCTTCTCTCGTTCTCTAGCGTCTCCTAGAAGGGAGCCACAACCCCCTAGCTCTTGTACTAGCTGATGTGTTTACTAGTATGTAGGTGCTAACCTACAAAAGGCTACAACCTTCTCTTTTCTTCCAGGGACCACGTTTCATAAATTTTCAGTCTCGATCCATCAATAACTTCAATCAACCATCAAATATATCTATGTCAATCAATCTCCTTTACACCAATCAAAACTGAATCAAACAATCACTTTTCTGAATGTTGTAACCAGAACATAGTGACAGTAACCAGAACCCAAGCCAGGACCCAGAACACTGCAACAAAAAATAGAAGTAGCTAAAACATATTACTTCAATGTTTCAAACTTGCGTGCATACGCACTTTTCTCAACACAAACCTGCGTATACGTTGTTTTGAAATTCCGAACCAGCATGTATACACGCCCTTGCTGTAGTGAACCTGCGTATAGATATGTAAAAGATGATTTAACCTTTACAACTATTTAGACATCAGTTATACCCAGATCATCAGATTTACAGATTACGACATGCGCCAATTATTCAGATAAAAGATCAAAACCACATTAAGGTACTTCTCTTCAAGCCTTAAGATCTTGACCCATCAATAGAGCTTATCCTTCCTCAAGCGCTCAGCTTCTTCCTTGATTCAGATCCAGCTATGCACCATAACCCAATGACCAGTATTCTAGATCTTTCTCTTCATCAGATATTCAATGCTTGAGTGTATTTGCCTAATGATCTCCTCCTCCTTTTATAGTCTTAGGCCTTACTCAATACCATGGTCCAAAACCACTTAGAATCAATACCTTGAACCAAATACCTGGGGTCAACACTTTAGACAAGATACCTTGGACCAATACCATGGGTCAAAATACCAAGGACCAAATACCATGGACCAAAACCAAATTTTCCAACATGTACACGCTTTTCCTTGTGTGAAAGTGCATGTATACGCATGCACGCCTTTTGGTCTGCGAACCCGCGTGTATACGTGGTTTGGTCAAGGGTAACCTGCATATAATTCTTTTTCTTTCATTCCATGATCCTGAACTGTGATCTATCATTTGAGTGAGTTGCCATCAAGGACAACACCTGTGTCATATCGTCAAACCTATGACATAATGCCAACAATATTTCCATATTGACATCGACGACAATCTTGGTCAACATCTCCTAGTCGTCGACCTCATATTCAACCTTTTATATCACCGTCAATGACGGGGGTTAACGCTGTTTTTAAACCATGTGCTAGTTGAAGTCCTGCAAACCTGTAGATTTGATGGCCTCGTATATCCAATGGATATCGGGTCATAAAGTGATCAAACTTTAAGTTCAAAATCGGACCCGAACATTTATAGATCAAGGATTTATATTCCTTATCGGCTCCGTACAGTCGGGTAATCCTCGTGCAAGTGCCTAACCCGATATCGTTATTAATTGTTGGATCAAGTGTGCTTTGATCAACGGTGGGAGATCACCGATTAGTTTCACATTGCAATATTTCATGAGTGGGTGAACCTTGGCCTTAAGAAAATTCGATTTGCAATGTGCGATGCTCGGGTGTATCAACAACCATCAGATTGAATGGTAAGATCGACAACGGAGATTGAAGTCGATTTGACTTGGGCTTGAGCAGACCCGAGAAGTTTATGGATGTGAGTTTAAGTTTGTTTGAGTTTCATAGGATGAATGGAAATCACGCAGCATTCGTTGATCTGAGGAAGTGAAATCGACGATGGAAGATTGAATGCGATAAAGGTGAGCGTTGGAAAATGTGCAAGGTCGTGGAATGGTGGAAAGAGCAATTGCATATCGCAAATCGGGAGTTTTGAATGCCATATTATTAAGAGTCCTTTGAATCTCCGCGATTGCGATAAATGATGAGTTGGCACGTAGAGTTAGGGAATTTCTAACTTAAAACAACCTTTCCGCTGGAAAGGTTGACTAAAGTTCAGATTATTGAATAGTCAAATAAACGGTTTTGCATGAGATTTAATTAAGGGGCCTTAACCCTTTATTTGAGAAGGTTTTCACCATGGATCAGGTGATTAAGGCCTGGGACCAGTGACATGCAATTTTATTTGCATAATGTGGGTATTGTCGGTTTAGTCTAACATCACAAAGTCTAAGTTCATATGCAAAAAATGATAATTTAAATTGATTAAAAAACGACAAAAGCTAACTTCATATGCATCAACAATAAACCATGTAATAGATATCACAAATTTGATCATTGAATCACGAGTTTGAATTTAACATACACATGAGGTAGGGTTAATACTTTGAAGGCAAGAGTAAATACTTGGTTACAACGGGGTAAATGATAGGTTGCCTATATATCTCATTAACATAGATACTTTGCAAAAATAGAATTCAATTTCTTTGTAATTTGAATTTAGTTTCAATTTAATGAAGAGTTTTTTTGTTTTTTTCAAATTGTTTATGTACTTAGAAACTCTGTAATTACTCTGTTTCTAAGATGTGTTTTTCACGATTTCTCTACTGATTGTGTTGCCAAAGCCAATGGTGACTGATTAATTCAAGTCAACTGTGCTATAATTTGGCTTCAAGACTCTGCTCATGATTCTTTTAATCCAATTAAATATTAATGTAATCTATATCTTACAACAAAAGTGGTTTCTAGCTCTTTCTCCAATGAAACATTTTCCCAATTAATGTCCATTGCAGGTGAGATATTCAACTCATATATATATATTATAATATATATATATATAATATATTATATATATATATAATTATATATATATATATATATATATATATTACACACACACACACACACACACCTATGAGGTGTAGACTAATTGGCTTGTGCGGGGTTTAGTCCCACTAGGTTATAGGTTCAAATCTCATGGGGAACGGTTGAGGATGAGAGCCACCTTTGGGGGAATTCAACTATCCCAAGGGGTGCCCAGCTCAACTAAGCTTTGCATGATCGTGGTGATAACGTCCCATTGGTGGGTAGATAGTTCTTCCATCCAACATTGGGATTGGCCCCAACCTAGACTCAACCTAATTTGCATATATATATAATTGTTCCTAAGTTACAATTAGTGCACAACAAGAGGTCGTATTCCTAGATCATACTTTTTAGTGGATTGGTGGTTGTAGGTCGTGGTACATAGATGAGCGGTTACCTTTGGTTTCTACAAAGTAAAAATACTTAACATAATAATTGTGGGGTGTCAGAAGTACCACCTTAACAAAATAAGGAAACATGATATCCTGATATTTTAGAACACGTAAACACAACAAAATAATAAAATTTCCTACCCATAAATATAAAAGGGAAAAACAACATTCAATGGTTAGTTTTATTATGCTTAGGAAATCGTTATAAAAGTGATCTGCACTCTCAATTAGAATTTTAATTCATTCTTACTCAGTGGCTGATTTTTAATTCACCCTAAAATTTTTCGAATGTGTATGATAATGATTGAGAGCATTGTTTTTCTAGATTTTCAATCTATGCATTAAATAATAATGATGATTTATAATGACAATTGTACATAAACCTTTTTATGAAATATTTTGCTAAACAATAAATCATCATATGCAAATAGTAAATGAGTCTAATTCATAGAATTCCCTAGTTTTATGCCGCTAAAAGAACCTTCCCTTTAGGATGTTGTAACCATCTTTCTTAAACCCTCTGCAACAAAGTAAAATAAGAAATGGTGATGAAGGATGCCCTTGTGGCCCTTCATCGATATAAATATCTCAACTTAGTTTCATGCTTTCTATATAAAAGCTATTTTTTTATTGCCTTTATATTTACTAGATATGAGTTAAAATGCGAACAAGATTGAAAAATTGCTAAGAGTTAAAATGCGAACAAGATTGAAAAATTGCTAAGAACGTCTTCACAACGAGAAGCTTATATCCTAACCTTTGCTTGAGTTTTTCCTAGCACAAAATGGTAGTGTTTTCCTTTTAGTTGGGCTTGCCTATCAAACAATGCCACTGCATTTTCAAATGATTTATTTTGCTCTTAACTCCAAATTGGCTTAGGTTTGTACCCAAGAGAATCCACAACCACCTTAATACTATAAATACTAGAGGAAGCAAGTTCAATTCACGATACTCATAAATGCTATGGTGTAGGTCGGAATCCTAATGTGTAGTACGAAATGAAAGCAGTCACCAAAGTGGCAGGAAGCTACAAATTACCCTTCCTCCAAAATAAATAGATTTACCATAATATATGATAGGATTCTTCAAAGGAAATAAAATTCTCATTTAGTTTTTTCATCTAACTCCAATATTACAACATTACCACATTTGGATACCCAAAAAATCAATTCTAAGACATGATATCAAATTTTGTCACTTTGAAAACTTGCGTATACGTAAATTCTCAAGTGGATTGAATTTAAAGGCTACATTTGGATCAAATTTAAAGGACATATAACAATAATTTGAGGTGACCAAACTATCACTATCTAATTATTGAACATATATTTATATCGTTTTGTGACTAGTCGTGTGAACATCACAAGTGAAATCAATCTTATTGGTATGAGTGAATTTAGAGACAACATTTCCTCCAAAGAGAAATCTAGTACATCTTTAACTTAGAAACCAACCATCAACAATGTCTTATAGATTTTACCAAATAAGGTGACACATATAACCTAGTACACCTTGGACTTTAAAACCAACCATAAACAATGTATTCTAGATATGACCAAAGAAGGTGACACATAACACCATCATGAGGCACTTCCTACTTTTGATCAATTGATCTAATCACCTTAGGAAAATATCATACTTGGCATCTAACTAATAATAAGCATAACCTCTAATCAATAACTATAATATAATTTTGAATTTACGAACCTACATATACCAATGCAGATCACGCTTGCATACATGTGTAGACAATGATTAATTAATGCACCTAACAAAATAATCTATAAAATACAACTCAAAGTAAAATGCACTTGATCTAAATTTGATATTGCAAGAGAAAGATTGCCATGTACACTATAGATACAATTCTTAATAAGTGCAATAGAAAAAAGTTCCCCAAATAAAATAAATAAATAAGAAAAAATGATGGTATTATCTCCAAGTCTATAGTAATCAAAGACCAAGCAAAAATAATAGATGATGTCATTTTTCTTAAAAGAAGATAGATGAAATGTATATCCAGAGTGAGGGAAAAAAATCAAATGTGAAACCATATCAACACCCTCATTACAAGGACAAGGCATCAAAAAACCATTATTCAACATGTTATTATTAGGGACTAATAACTACTACAAATTGGAGAAGTTACAACAACAATACATGGAATGAAAAGAAAGAAAATTATGCAACAACTAGCCATCAAGGATTAATACTAAAAAGAATGGAGTTTGGATGGATGGACCATAATTGATGGAAAGAAGAAAACCAACATCAAGTGTTTGGAATTTTGTAGGATTTAACCATTGAAATTATACCAATGCAATTTTATATCAAGTGTCATTTTTAGGATTTAACCATTGAAATTATACTAATTTAAATTTGTGGAAATTAATTAGCTTAAATATATTAACTTGGCTTTGTGCTTTATTTCAAGATCAGATTTTTGCTCTTAAATATCAAATATAATCAATTAAAGAATGTAGTGAGAATGGTAGTAAGTAGTCATTTCCCATTGATATTCTCTAGTGAAGCATAAGACCACAAGTAAAAACAATGAATGCAGAAACTGAAAATGCATGTACTAAATTTAGAGCAAATATGTCATGAATGTAAAGTTCATTTCTATAGTAATATCATTTATGCTTTATAGAAAATCATGTGTCCATGATCACATATTCCCAAATCCATGGGAAAAATAATGGAAATGTGGTTGCTGGAAAAACAATATGTTGATATTAATTCTGATTTAGAATTCAAAGCTGCAAAATATAGTTGGAATTCATATGTTGTCATGTGTTAATGGTATGGTTGAGTAGAGTCTAGATCCAAGAATATCTTACAGTGACATCCAACCATGTATGAAGTGAATTTGTGAAAATTTGATGTTCCTTATGTATTATGTCATCGATGATTAGTAACTATGATTTTGAAGTTGGTTTAGGGTTTAATTTTATGATGGTATGACTTTAAGGTCCATGGTGATGGGTGAATTTCATTGTGGCAATTTTCAATTGTACATATAATCTCCATGTGCTCATGGATGCTATCTAATAGTTAGATTTCATTTTAGTACATGTGCAAGTTGTTTGATAATTTGATGTGTGAAGGTGATTCCCCTTCTTAATCAACATTATATTTGGGAAAATTTAATACCCATGTGTTGATGTAGGTTCTTTTTTTAAACCCTAATATTATCAAACCTTCAGCCACTTATTACAATTCAAAATTTTAATTTGAAAAATGCATTTAGGTAATGCTCATTAATGAGAGCATGGCTTAAAATATGGGATGTCGTTGATGATGATTGACCCAACAAAATTAAAGGGATCTCCCCGATATGAAGTACCAATCATACCTCACACCATTTGGTGTAGGAGTCCCATCTAGTATAAAGGATCAATTTCCAAATCCTTAAAGATTTTCCTCAGCTCTAGCTGTCAGCACAAGAGAGTGACGCAATGGTGTCTTCAAAAAGCAAGGGAGGTGTGCCTGGTGAGTGTGCAGTGCAACTGTGTCAAAGTTATTCTACTACAAAAGGGGGAGAAATGTGAGCCTCTAAGTGAGAGGTAATAGTACCACCCAGGAAGAGACATAGATGAACCATAAAGGTATTCCTAACATCCAACGAAATAGTCCACAACGGATGCGATGATTGTTACGACCAAAAAACAAGGAAAGATATGTATAGTATCTTGTAGAATAGTCCACAAGGATGGGACAACAATAACAACCATTACAACACATTCTTAAAAAGATAAGCACTAAAACAACCGAAGTAGTTCAACTATCTTAGTACATGCGAAACCAAACATGAAATACAAATGTCCATAGAATAGTCTTACAAACATTCATAGTTCATGCATGAAGAATGTGCTAGCGTTAAAAGGATTTTGTTATTAAGAAAAATTTCCAAGACACATGTTTAGAATGTACATCACTAATCCCAGTAGTGGGACATTGGAGAAACTCCTTGCTCCTCAAGGAACTAGCTGATATCTCTAATGCCTTGCAGGAGGAGCCAAGGTGAAAAGTATTTTGCTCATACAATGAGGGTGTATAAATAGCCAAGAGGTGATGATACCCCCTTGTGTCTATTTGACTACCCTCATGACTGTTCAACTTCCTATCACTTTTCAACTTACATGAATCTTCATATTCATGTGCGTCCTTTGGACTTCCACTTTACAATACATTTGAATATAATATACATGGTCCACAATAATGATGTGGCATATGACCACTCATGACATGACGTGACATGAAACTACTGACAAAGAATGCTTGCTGATGTGGAAATGTCAAGTCACTATTGCTGCTGAGTGTTGGCTGTCTTCTTGGATGTGCTTTATCTTCATCTCCGCATGATTGATGATCCAGAGTCTTCATTGATCTTTTAGTCTTAATTGATCTGCTTATGCGTTCAACTGCAAGAGAGTCTTTAGTCACGTTCCCTCCTTCCTCTCTTTCTTCATCATCTCGACATGACTTGATCATGTACCTATTCTTGTAATTCACTCATGATGGGACGACATCAATTCGAAAACCCCCTAGCCTAAGATGATGCATTCTTATCCATGAACTAAGACCGGGACAATTCACAGACTGGGGGAAAGGGCCCAGTCACTGCGCATTGTGCAGTTCCAATAGCTAGGGGGAGATAGCGAGCTTTGAGACTACGAATACAAAGCTCAAGGAGGCCTGAGAGACAGAACTGCGTAGTTTCTGGAGGCAGTTGGGTTCAGTTAAGGGAAGGGTCACTAGAAGAAGTTTCTGCGTAGTTTTGGAGGCCAAGGGAGGTTTGGTTTCTGTGAACTGCACAGTTCTAGTATGCAAGGATAAGGCTTGAGGGTTGAGGATGAAAAATGCGCAGTTCAAGGTTGACTGGGAGACACAACTGCAATTCTGGAGATCAAGGGTGTAGAAATTCCCACTATAGATCAACAGATTATGCAATATACTAAGCAAAATACAAGATCTACTTCTACAACAAACTTTGTGGAAGCTTAATCAAATATGAGAAAGATCAATGAGAACACATATAACTGAGAATGAGAAATCAATCACACATAACACAGAAGAAATAACTTGGGGAAAGCCTCAACCTAAAACCCCAATCTCTGTATTATCATACAAGTGGAAATATGTTCAAGTTACAAAAAGAATCAGCTCCCAAGCTATCTTACTCTCTTTGCAATCAAACAATGTTGCTCGTAGACAGTCAAATGCTTCTCCAAACCTTCTCATCTACCTTCCAAGCCTCCTATTTCCTTGCGCAGTTTTTCCTGGGGTCCAGTACTTCCACCTGTGTGAATTCCCACCTCACACTACTCACTTGGCTCAGAATTAACTACACAAACCTGAAGGAGATAATTCCTTCTATATGGATGAGTTTCCTATATAGGGAAAATCCTCCAACTGATAGTACACTATCCCTTCCTCTGATTTCAACTGGGTCTCTGATTGAACTGACATGCATGAGTTATTTATGAGATAATATTCGGTTATCTGAAGTGCAGCAGTTACATGAATGTAAACATTAACTAATTGAACTCACAATTAATTCCAAAAACTTTTTGAATTAATATAACTCGACTTGACTCAGTTAACTGAGCTAACTAATTACAACTCAATATTACAACTCATCCTTATCTCTTTAACTAAGGGATGAATTCCTCAAACAATGGGATAACTGTTGCATGTCCTCACATAGACTTCATGTTTGATTTTATACAACTAATTAACTCAAGATGAATTAATTAATTATTTTACAAACAACTGCTAAGATCAAGTTCAAATTTTAATTCTCAATTTTAGTTTAGGGACTAACTAAAATTGGAATCTAACCCGAAATGCTATTTTAAGCACTTCCATTTTTCATTCCTTGTTGCTATGTCCAACACTGGTACTCGAACTATTATTTATAGCAGTGCTATTTTTAGCATTTCTTGTTGCTATTTTCAACACTCCCTCTCAACAAGAAAGGCATTCAAATCGAACCCAATCCTGAACCTTTGGAATGTTCTGTATGCAACACTTCTGCCAAGTGTTGTTGCTCCAGCAACTCTAGAAAAAAAAAATCTCCCAACAGACCTCCCTGTTGGGATAGAAACACCCTATGATGCTAAAGCTCACTCTGTCGCTGACAAGTGCTCCCTCTATGACCTCTACGTTGCTGCAACAACTCCTTGCATCTCACACTGTTGCACACCTCTCTGTGCCATCATGCATTGGTGCAACACTCTTGTGCCTCTCGCATTGCTGCAGCTTGCTAGCTCTGCACTATCTTGGGACTCCTGTATTGTAGCTCTCTTTGTCGCTCCATCTGCATCCGTCTCCACCCACTTAGCCAGTCCTGCTACTCCTCGTTGGGGCTCCCATAGCAAGGTCTAATCAAAGAGGCTAGGTACTGTTGAGGCCTCGAAAATCGCTGCAACAACATTGGGGGATAACCACCCAGTCCGGACCTTAGTACAGCTCCTTTTCCGTTTGGGATGGTGGCTCCGACTGGAGATAATGGGACCAGTTTTCTGATAATGAATAAAAGGGATGGATGGGTGATGAATAGTTTGCTTTTGATGATAGGCGACTAGCTTATTCTATTGAAAAAAATAGGGAAACTAATACTAATCCCGGGAACAACTTATTCATTCGGAATGCAGCGTTAAATAATCCTTATCTATCTAACAGACATATAGATGAATCTGTAAAATAAACATGAGATATTCAATCATTTAAAGATTACTTCACATGAATAGTCAAAATGAAGCGATTAATACAAATTACTGCATTCACTATTTATATCATCGATACATATATATGATTGAAAGAGAAGCATGCTATAAACAACCAATAGTGGGATGCATAAAGGATGTTGCGAAAAGCACACACACACACACACACACACACACATATATATATATATATATAAGCGATAATAGCAAGAGAGATTTAAATAACAATTCATATAACAGGAATGAGTACAGACGCAGATAATAGTACCATGTGAGCTGCTAATCAATCCCAGATATCAATCGCTATTCACAATTCTTCCTTCAACACAGAAATGCTTTTAAACAAAGACAGTAGTGCACATTTGCATAAAAACCTTCCTCATTAAACTCAGAATAATTGGTCTAGTTTCATAAAATAATATCCCTGAAGTACAATAGTGCAACTTCAAGGTTTAAGTCATATACAAAACTTTTACGACCTGGCTCTAAATGCATGAAAGGGTCTATAAATACTACTAAGCTAAAAAAAATCTATGAAACAAAATCCTACTAAATTGGCATCAGTAAATGCAATCTATCTCCTTGGGGAAATCTGGCAGTCGGTGATGTGAATCATGACTCGGGCTGCTTGCCTTTAAACCTAAGCTGGCTTATCGCTGCACATTTTCCTGGGTTTCTTGCTGCCTCTGATTATGCACTTCCTCCCGCTACTTTGATGTAGTAGGAGGTTGCGTATTTCTTTGCTGCTCAGGCTCGCTTGATTTTGTCGTCGTTGGAGTAGTCGCTAACAGGTCTAGAGGCAGAGTTTGCAACCTCTGTTCTCTAATTCTGTTAAATTCGGCTAGCCCCTCATCGTTGTATTCATTTCTGGCAAGCGATTTGACTTGATATAGCGATTCAGTCGATGCAAACAAATCCTCGAATCTGTCTTCTTTGTGCTCGAATTTGGCCTGGTCGAGCGCATTGTAAGCGATTTTCCTTGGATCATACTGCTTGCTTGGCAGAGTGGCTAGAGTCAACAAATTTATCTTCCCAGCTTCCTTCTCTGCATGTTTGATATCATGCAGGGTGTAAATTCCAATTCGCAGGGGAAAGGAGGGCTAGACATGCTTTTTTGCTTTTTCAGGGTCTGAGTAACCCCATCGGCATTGATTTGATAAGCTACTTCCCTGGCAAGTAACTTATCAGGGATGTATAGTGGAAGCACATGGGGCCTGGCCTGACTGCCAAAAACTCTAATGTAGGGGAATTTCTCTTCTTCGAACTAACTTGCTACTGCGGTTGAATCCACTTCTGCTTGTTCAGAAATCTTCGAAGCAGGCTTATCAAAAATGGAGTAATGAATCGGCAACATGAAACCGTTGCAGATTTGATATAGGTGGTGTTTATAGTTGGTCTTCCACAACTTTTGATGATATACGTGGATGGGTGTGGGGTCTTGCGACGTCCACCTCCATCCAAGCACAGGAAATTCAGAATTGAAACATAAAACGTCCAACACATAGGCACTGTAATAAAATGGCGGAATAAACCTCTCTGTGACGCTAGAATTAAATCTGAAATTAAGAATGGCCTTGGCTAATTTATCGGATAATATATCCACCCAATCCATAATCTCGCCACTACATGCCGCCTCCATTAAGGGGACCATTTCTATGGTAAAATTGGCGGAGTCATGTAATCCCCATTGTCTACACATCATAATTCCAGCATAGCAGTAAGGAGAACATAGAGAGTCGACTGAGTACTTACCCGATGATTCGTGCTTGTGCTTTGCTGGATTTGTCTCCAGCCTCTAATTGGTTCAGACTCGGTCTCGTTTTCTGCTCGGAATTTCTCCAAAAATGCCGTGTTATATTTTTTCTCTTCTGCCGGTAGATGATACATTTGCCTTAGATCTTCGGCTCGAAAAGAACCGAAAATCCTCCCATCTGCAGTGCTGAACATTCTGTCGGTAATCGGGATCTCTTGGATTGCCCATCTTACCACATCCATATATGGGAGAATTTGCTCCCGGGCCGCTATTCTGTGAAGAAAGGAATTGGCCAAGTCTTTTAGATTAGCCTTAGATTTGCTAGTACTATCGCATGAGACTTGTATCCCGGTCACCTTTGGCGCTTCGACTTCAATCAAATTATATGTTCCTTGCCAAGTGGCTTTGGTAAGTCCCAGGCACGTAGTATCTGATATAAGCCCTTTCTTTTTACTGCCTGAATCAACAACAGATTGCCTTGCGGCTGGCGAAGCGGTAGGCATTGTAGTCTTTTTGGACTTCTTTCCCATTCCACTCAAATCTGTTTCTGCGGAAGAATCTTACACAGAGAGAAAGATAGGCGTAATACAGGAAACAATAACATGAATGGAATACACTGAGGTATATATATCGTGATAAATTCATGGTGATCGATTGACTTAAGACGACTTTCGGATCAAATCTGTGAATAGATCGCAAGCTTGCTGTTTTCATTAAATGGTCGCTAAGGCCTGTCAATCTCATTAATACCAGTGGCTTCGGTTAATGGCCGAATGATTTATTTGAAGCATACCTTGGGTGATTTGGCGGTTGAACGCGGATGAACGACTTTTCGAAAGATATTGCCTTAATTACGAATAAATTGTATTAAACTGCCTTTATGATTTTACTTTGAAAACTGCGCTTTTGCCCTTTTCACAATCGGGCGTCGGGAAAATCCTAAGTCATTGCTTTGGTTCCATTTGAAATCCTTGATCGCCGATAGCGATATCGCATCGCGTCGGGAGTAGCAAGTGGGGCAGTTTAGAATGTGGGCATGGTGAATCGCCGATCGCCGATAGTGATGTCGCATCGCATCGGGGTAAGAGGGAGCTTATTTGTATTTAAGCATTATCGCCGATTGCCGATTGCCGATATCGCATCGCATTGGAACAAGGGGTTCTTAATTGTGTCACTTTATATTTCATCGATATCCGATAGCGATTTCGCATCGGAACAAATCAAAATGTCCTCAAGTTGTGTTCCCTTTGTCATTGCGATATGCGATCTTGCGATCGCTTTATCACAATGACAAAAGATAAATCGTTTTACGTTAAGGTTTTTGATTGGTTTTATTGAAGAGGCCTTTTAGTAATGTTTTCTTTTATTTCTTCGGGCCTTTTTGAAATAGAACTTTAATTGATACCAATTTAAAAAAAGAAAAATTAAAAAGGGACCCATTTCATATTATGGTTTTGGAATAGTAATGATATGAAATGGGGGGTTGTTGTAGGGCACAACAATTGGCGATTCGCTGGAAGAAACATTTATCTCTAAAAAGTATAGAAATATTTAAACTTTTTCAAAATAGAAATTTTTATCAAAAGGGAAAAATTCTAATATAACTAGGTATAGTTTCATTCTAGTCAAAACAAAACTTTCTTTGCTAATTTCCTCTTTTGTTAAAAATAGATACATTTTAGATTTTAAATTGGCATTTATTGGTTGATACTGATAAAACAGAAAACTTTTCCAAATCAGCTATTAAAATTAACTCCTTTGTCATAGGTAGAGCCTCTGCTGCCAGCAAACGTCCATAGTTTCGGCAGGGATACCTTTTAACCATATCATTGTCTATTGTCCCATTCACCTTAGAGCATGATTAACAGAATGAATTCAAAATATGTTTATCACATTTTGTATTTCTTTTCTTTTTTTGTTATTTCGCAAGATAAAAAGCCATTGCCCTGGTGTGGTGGCCAGTTAAGTGACAATGCCATTTACTGGTAGTAATCTAACCGAACAAGCTGGCTCGTGATGAGACCCCTTGTCTTACAATTGAAGCCATTGTCCTGTTTTCGTATGCAGTATTGGTAATGTCGGCTAAACTATTTTCCTATGAACATGGTAAGCAGGCTTGTAATAAGACCTCTTAACTTTTGTATCCAGTATTCTTGGAATTACACTCTGAATAATCACGAACTTGAGTAAGTGGGATAGACAATTTCCTCCTTAAGAGAGGATGGATGACAAGGTAAGAGTTGGAGATGCTGAATTTGGATTAGCTCCTATTTTAATATTGATAACCTTTTTGTAAACAATTTGAAAAATCTAAAAAGATTTACAATATTTATAAACTTCGAGAGGGGTTCACTAGGATTGTAGTGTAGTTTCAGAATGCAATTATATCTAATTTCCTAGAAATCATTCATTTTGTTTAAGACTTCTATTTATTTGAAAGTAAATATCACACTGCTTGTTTTGAGAAACTTCTTTGAATACAACAAAGGTCAAATAGAAGATACCTTACAGTTTTATTTTCTAATGCTGCTACAAACTACAAAAATGCTATTAAAAGGAGAAGGGGTTACCTCCTCAATTGAAGAATTTCTTTAAGATCAGACCATTAACAGGGAGAGAATCTCTCAAACCTGATAAATCTTGTAGCATGAAGGTCGAATGGCCTATCTTTTCACAGATCTGAAACGGTCCAAGCCACATCTTCTGAAACTTGGTGTGTTTTCCTTTATCTTCACGGGCTTTGTCCCATTTCAGAACTAAATCACCAACTTGAAATTGTTTAGAACCAGATGAAATTGTATCAAATGATGACTTGATGATCTGCTGATGTTTCGCATGAATGATTTTGGCTTTTTCTCTTTCTTCTTCTAATTTTAGAATTTGGTCATGTCTAAGCTGTAAAGAAGAAGAAGGGCTTTCTTCAATAAATTGAACTAGGGCTAGAGAAGGAAGAATGAGATTTATTGGTAGTACAACTTCTTTTCCATAAACAAGTTTAAATGGGAAAGAACCTATAGAAGCTTTTTGCGTTATCCTGTTAGCCCATAATGCAAATATTAAAGATTTGTGCCAGTTCTTATGATTCTGTTTGATAGTTCGCTTGATAATTTTGATAAGATTTTTGTTTGTAGATTCGGCCAAACCATTGCCCTGAGGATAATAGTTAGCAGAATATTTGAGTTTGAATCCTCTTTTGATTGCGAAATCAAACATAGCATTACCTGAAAAGTAATATGCATTATCAAAAACAAGAGCATTCGGGACACCAAACCTGGTAATGATGAATTGGTCTATAAATTCAATAATGGCTTCAGAGTTTGTTGTTTTTAAAGGAATCGCTTCAACCCACTTGGTAAAGTAATCAGTAGCAGTAAGGATATACTTATGTTGTTTGGAAGAATTTGGGGTAATTTCTCTGATAATGTCCAATCCCCATTGCTCAAATGGCTGTTCAATGTTGACCGGTTGCAGAGGGAAGCCTGATTTCCTTTGTCTTCCACTTGAAGTTTGACAATTTCGGCATTTCCTTACATATTCATGAGCATCTCTAAACAGAGTGGGCCAATAATACCTAGCATGGATGACTTTGTGAGCTGTGGTATCAGCTCCGAAGTGGCCTCCTGCTGGTCCATCATGCAATTCCCGCAAGACCTTCTCTGCTTCAGGTTTTTCAACGCATCTTAATAAAACTAAATCATAATTTTGCCTAAAAATCACATCATCAATAATGGTAAGAAAAAATTGTTTCAATCTTATGGCCCTTTTGTTTTTGTAGGATAAGTTCGGAGGTGCATATCCATTTTTCAAGTAAAATATTAAATCAGCATATTGTGATTCAGAGTCAATGATACTTATCTGGTTGATTGTTTCAGATTGATCTGTATCGCTTGATTCTGGAATGTTGGATGCTCCTGCCAATAACCTACAAAAACCTTGGCCTCTAACAATCTTTGCTGGCTTGATCTCTAGTTCATATTCTTGAAGTGTTTTTACCCAATTTGCCCTTTTTTCTCCCAATTCTCTTTGGATTAATAGTTGCCTAACTGAGGAGAAAGGGACTATAACCTTTGTATGGGCTTTTAAAAGGAAGGGTCTGTAATGTTTAACCGCTTTATATACAGCAAAGGCTTGTTTTTCTACTTCGGAGTAATTTAATTCTGCACCTTGAAGATTTGAACTATAGAATGAAATAGGTGCTTCCAAATTGTGATCATTGATTTGTGTAAGTACTGCAGCATAAGAGCAATCAGATGCGATGGTATACAATGTAAAATGATTAGAAAAATTTGGAGTATTTAGAGCCGGGGCATTGATTATTGATTGTTTGATTAATTCAAACGCTTCCTTTTCTGGCGATCCCCATTTAAAGACTGAATTTTTCTTAATCATAGTTTGAAGTGGTAAAATAATCTGAGAAAAATCTGGAACGAATATATTTACAAAATTGATTTGGCCTAAAAATGACTACATGGATTTCTTATTATGAGGAAAAGGGATTTCAGAAATTTCTTTAATCCTGTCTAGATCAATATAGATGCCATCTTTAGATACAATAAAGCCTAGGAGCTTACCTTGATCAAGAGCGAAAAAGGATTTCTTAAGGTTTAGAGAAATACCGTATTTCTTACAGCATTGAAAGATCTGATTCAAATCATGCAAGTGATTGGATCTCTCTTTAGAAAATACAGTAATGTCATCTAAATAGACGACCACTGTTCTATTAATTAACCCTTTGAAAGCGATATCCATCGCTCTTTGAAAAGTAGCTCTGCATTAATCAGTCCAAAAGGCATTTTCTGATATGCATATGTTCCCCACTTTGTTCTAAATGTGGTTTTGAGTCGGTCATCGGGGTGGACCAAAATTTGGTTATACCCTGAAAACCCGTCCAAGAAGGACATTAACTCTGAACCTGCCACTGATTGGAGTATCTGCTCCATAGTGGGTAATGGAAAATTATCTTTTAGACTTGCCTTATTTAAATTTATGAAATCAATACAAATCTTATGTCACCATTTTTCTTTCTGACTGGTACCATATTGGAGACCCAGTTTGAGTGTCATACGGGAAAAATAATCTTAGCTTTCAAGAGTTTATTAAGTTCAGATTTTATTTGACCCTCTAAGTTTGGATGTATTTTCCTCAGCTTTTGTTGAAATGGTTTATATTCAGGAAGCATTGGGATAGTGTGCTGAATAATAAATGTATCATATGTTTTTAGATCGTCATATTTCCAAGCGAAAACATGTTTATTCTTTCGTAACAGACTAATAAATGCTTCCTTTTCCTCTATGGAAAGTCCTAATCCTAAATTAATGTTTTGAGGATTTTGTTCGGTGCCAAGGTTTATTAATTCAAACCTTAAGGTACAGCTCTGAAGCTTTGTATTAGACACAGGTTTAAACCTATCTTTAATATCGTAAAGGTCTTCAAGCTTCACTACGCGCTTAGGGATTGAGTTTTCCTCATGTTTACCTCGCATTTGAACATCGTGCTCATCTTCCTCAATAATTTGATTATCATAGGATTTTTCAGAGGTCAGAAATTGTAAAATGTCATCATCATGGTTAAACACTCTCCAATTGGTTACATTGTCAGGAATGGATGGCCTAAAAAGTAATTCTACTGAAAACCTATCTGGACTATAGTCTTCAGAAGGGAGCAGCTTGGAAGCGACATTGGCTAGCAAGTCGGCTGCTGAATTTTGCGACCTGGGAATGGAAGAAATATTGAATGCTAAAAAATGGGAAGTGAGCTCTTGTACTAGCGATTGATAATGCTTGAGATGGTTCAAAAGACAATGAATTGTATCCCTTACCTGTTTAACAATAATTTCAGAGTCGCCAAAGACCTTTAAGTATTGAACTTTGAGGCCGATCGCTTTGTACAGTCCTTGGACTAGCGCTTCGTACTCGGCTGTGTTATTGGTGCATTCAAATTCTAATCTACAGAACAACATTGTTTTTTCTCCTTGCGGGCTAACCAAAATGCATCATGCTCCTGATCCTTCACTGGACTTAGATCCATCAAAATATAAAGACCAAAATAATGAATTATCTACAATCATTGTTACAAAATTCTCAGTAACATTAACACATTTAGACCTGTCAGTCTGTGAAAAATTTTCAATTTGCAATGCAAAATTGTTAACTGAGAAAGGAGATGGCTGGGCAATATAATTGCCAAAAAATGACTCGGAAGAACAATTTCCTAGGATATTGTTGTTAAACGCGACTGGTTGATTTTCTTGTTCAAATTCTCTAACAGTGTGGGTCATATGTTTCTCCCGATCGATCTTTATTTGATTGGGCTTTCCCTTATAGGCGAGCCACATATGAGACCAATCGGTGGAGATATACCTGTGGAGTTTTTCTGACCAATCCCTACTTAAAATCAACCCATAAAATTCAGGTCTATCGGCGACTAGGATATCAATCCTTTAGACTATTCGTGGATCCGCCGATAACCTGATCGTTACAAAGTTTATTTCCCCTAGAACTTGAACCTTAGTTCTATCTAACTGCACAATGTGAATAGAAGATTTCTGAGGTTCTATATTCAGTTTAGAGCAAACTGAAGCAGGCATTATATTTGAGGATGCCCCATAATCAATTAAGCAGTTGTGTATATTTCGATTGTAAATTTCATAAGTTAAGAGGAAAGGAGGGGTATGGGAGTTTGATCTATCTCCAATCAGAATTGTATCAGTTGCCTCAACTCTACCAGAAGGTGGTTGTCCTAAGTCACTTGCAGCTTTAGTGGTGGGAAGAGGTGAAGAAGGAACAGCATTAAGTTCTTTGAGTAGTAATTTTTGCTGATGCTTTAATTTACTAAGTTCAAACATGGTAATGTTAGCCTTAGTTTTCTTCATGTCATCAACAATATTATAATCCATCGAATCAGAAACTACCAATGTCTTAGATGACGAAGGTGTAGTGGAGGATGACAGCTGATTCTGAGATACTGTCGCGGCTAGCTTCCTAGCAGGTACCTTTTCCTTTGCAGTATTGGTTCCAGCACTCCTTTTCTTTGGATTAGCTTGAACAAGTTCGAGAGTACCTTTACTCCTTGTAGTGACAGGAAAGGCTTCTTGCTCAGCGTCAATATCAGAATTAGGGAGTATAAAGTCCCACATCCCGTGACATTCAACTACTTCCTCTTCTTCTTCCTCAGATGGTGTAACTGTTTCTTCCTCTTCTTCTTCCTCAAGATCCGAGTCTGCGTATGATATAACATTTGGAGGCTTGGACTCGGGTTTCTTGAAATTCCTATATGGCTTCTTCGTTGAAGATTATGATACTTGTTTCTTGATCTCAACCATTTCGTTCGACATGGTTTTAAGGACTTTCTGAAGGCCCTCCATGTCATATGGATCCTTAGTGATTTTTTTCTTCGAGTCATCTTTAAAGGACACTTTTTTAGATTTTCGTTCTTCCAAGGCAGTTTTCTTTTCTAAAGCGATTACACTTTTTTCCACAGCGAGTACTTCCTTCATGTTTTCGGCCAATGTAGGCTGTTTAGCCCTATCCACAAATATGGCTATGTTCGAAGGCAAAGCAGTGATATACCACTCACTTCTAACTTGTTCGCTTGACTTATCATCAGTGGGGATTTTGTTCAAGAATTTGTTAAATCGGGAGTTGAACTCCTTAATGGGTTCTCTTGACTCGATCCTTAAATTGGAAAGGTCATGGAAAAGTGTAGCCAAGGATCTGTCATCGCCGTATTTAGTAAGAAATTGTTCCTGGAAGATATTCCAACTTGTGATGGATCCAGAGGGCAAGGAAAAATACCAAGACCCTACAGATCCTTGCAGTGTATAGGGAAATAATCTTACTACCACATCTTCTTCAGTGACTCCCTTTAGATTGAATGACAACATAAAATTGTTTATGTGTTCTTCTGCCGAAGTTCCAGCATCTGGATTGAACTTGGGTAGCCATTTTTCGGGGTAATCGGGTAATGGATGTAAAGGTGCAAGCATGGTGACTGCACCAGGACTTCTCCATGGTCTTTGAGCCATTTTAGGAGTACCAACGATTGCCTGTGGTGTTCCAGGTGCTTGAGGGGGAGGTAGAAGTACAGACAGAAAAGACTATGATGTTTGAGATGAAGTCCCTTGGTGAATAATGATATGTAGTGGTGAAGTGGGTGTTTTACTTCGCACAGGTGATGATGACATGGAAGATGATGGAGAAAAGGTTTCGCTACCAGAACCTTCAGCGGTCTTTTTAATCCTTTTCCTTTCAGGTAAAGGAAACTCAGGTGGTTCAATACCTAGCTTTTCTCTTTGGAGTCTGGTAAGGTGAGGCGGTAAGCGAAATTGCGAAGTCTGACTGCCTTGTGATACTTCAGATCTAGGAGGTGAAATTGAGAAGCCTTGAAGTTTCTGGATGATGGATTGAACTTCAGGGGACTCCGGACTTAAGTGTTATGAAGTATGATGTAATTGAGCAGTAGTGGTTGATTCTTCTTCGTCTCGTCCGGATACTGGAGATTCAGAATGCGAACGAGATGTCCGAGGAGAGGTGGAGGGTGAATTACTGTTTGAATGGTTTGTAGGTGTTGGCTTACTTGCCATTCATAGTGGATGGCCCTCCTTCTAGCGCCAGAAATGTTGAGGCCTCGAAAATCGCTGCAACAACATTGGGGGATAACCACC
>APFE030163556.1:2544-25042 GCA_000404065.3 Pinus taeda
AATTTGCTGAAAACACAAATTCTGGAAAATTTATAGAATGCTGGAAATTGCAGAAATAAAAATCAGCAATAATAAACAGCCATTAAAACACATTAAAATACTGATATTTTTGGTCAACGTGACCGTGGAAAAACCCCCTACAACTCTTGGGGAAAACCAGTTTGAGAGCTTTTCTTTATTTCTGAAAAAAGCCTTTGTACAACAAGAAAATTTCAGCAAAATAATTTTTCCAGCAAGCAAACTTATCTGTTTTCAGCCCAACAGACCACCTGGAAACTTTGTTGTACACGCGGTACGGATCGTACGGACTGTACAGACAGACCTCGACTTTTGTGCCGAAAATTAGTTCCTCGATATTCGTGCCCAAAAATAAGTTTTTCTCAGTTTTCAGCAAAAAAATCAGCTTTTTTCCGCTTGTTCTTGTTGCTGTTCTGCTTGTCTTTCTGCTATTCTGATTTTGCTGAAGAGCTGCCTGGTATGTGTGCCAAACTGCTGCCTCTTTCTCCTTCTTGTCGAAAAATCTCCCTTGCTCTCTTACTCTCCTTCTCCCAATCTGATCATGAAAGAATGAATGATCTTTTCCTCCTTTTCCTCCTTTAACCCAACCCTAAATGACTTTTGGGTGATCCCTAAATCCAATGGCTGAGATAGATTTAGATCAATGGCTGAGATTAAATGCACATTTAAATCTCACTTTCTATTTTTTAATTCAACCCACTTTAATAAAGACCCACTTAGTCATTTATTTCCAAAGTCACTTTTCCTTTCTAATTTTTCATTGACTTTATAAAAGTCACTTTAAATTTAGACTTAGTAACTTTATCACTTAAAGTCACTTTTAAATTAGATTTTAACTTTATAAAAAATTATAAAGTCACTTTAGGAGAAAAATTAAAATCTTTTGGACACTTTTCCCTAGGCCAAAGATCAAAGCCTAAGGGGACCATCTGTCCTCCGGTACCAAATTTCAACATGCAGATCCTAATCCACTTGTACTAGCCTCAGGACCAGCCCCAAGTCCTCCAGTTGTAGGTGCTTCTTATGTGGAACCATGACAGAAGTGCATATCTCGTCTATCTCAACTTGCAGCTACTGCACAGCCTGCTAGTGCTACCACTTCTACAGTTGCGGTTGGAGATGATGAGGAGGAGGAGCCATGGGGCACCCTATTTGACTCTGATGATTATCCAGAGATTGACCCACATGATCTCGGCTCCTCTAGAAGTAGCCAGTAGTACTAGTCACAGTTTACTTTTGTTGTCGAGGCCATTTCTAGCCTCCTTGGTTGTGTGTTTTTGTTTTGATCTCTATATCATCATCATGTATGTATTGGACAATGCACTGGGTGCCATTTTGATATAATGGATATATACATGAGCCTGCTTTGATCATATGTTTTCTTCTACCTATATTCTAATGTTGTGTGTTTGGAAACATGAATGAAAATCTTTAAAATTATGTTTCTTATATATATATATATATATTTTACAACGGTTGAGCCATTGAAATCGAGACAGTCGAGATACTAGAAACATTGAGCCTAAACAATCAAAACACATTAATGAACCATGAAGACCCATGCATTTTAATAAGTACTATTACGCATCAGAATAAATCACCATGCATTGGGACAAGAAGGTAATGATACCACCCTCCTTGGCCTCAGTACCAGTAAGACCTTCCTGTAGGTAATAATAGCAGAAAAACTATACCCGCATGTGAGCTGAATTTACGCAATTGTATTTATTAATCTAAATTGTGCCTCATATATTCATAATTTTATTATGTGACCAAGAAAAAGTTGCGATGGTAAAGACATATCAACAACGACACCATCAGGCAGCGTCGACATCACCATTACCATTGCCATCACCTCCATCGATACCATCATCAGCACCAACAGCTTCAGCGCCTGAGCTAACCATTATAATGTGCTAATTCGAAGCCATCTTGGAAACATTAAAAAGGTCATTGATAGCCAATACCAAGGAAGAGCAACCTCAACGTGAGAAAAGAAACACAGAAGGGTCCAAAGGTTTAGATTGTAAACAACCACGAGGAGATTATCCAAGAAGCATCAAGTCATCTTCATCGATCATTATCAACAAACAAATCAAGTTGAAGATCTCATCTTCACCTAGCAAGTATCTTTATTCTATAATCTAAATCTGGTAAAAATGACTTCGTTTTGCAAGGAGAGTTATAAGTTGGTTGGATCATCGAACTTCCTTGCATGGAAAAAGGAGGATAGACATATTCCTCGAAGAAAGTGAAGTCATTAATCATATCAATTGAAAAGTCTCCTCTTAATACATGGAAAGCGATTCTTATGAAATCAGCCAAAGGTCCCCTCATATAGCAAAATTGGAGACATCAAAGAGATATATATGATAAGATGGAAGAACTATTCTCTGAAGATGCAATAAGAAAGGTCATATCATTTAGATTTGACCTACACAAATTGAAGGTATCAAAGGATGAAGGGTTATCTTCATAAGATCTAAATTGCAAGATCTGGGAGAGATAATCCTCATTGTTCTAAATGAACTAACTGATGAACAAGGTAACAAATGTCTATGAGGATAAGAAGGCTATCCCATTCAACAACTTGTGGTTTCTATCCAAGAGAGAAGAAGACAGGTTGAGGGTAAAAAGTATTCAGACATTTGTCGAAAGGAGATAAGAACATAGCTAAGCCTCAATATGCAAGAAAGAAGAAGACAAGTTGAGGGTAAAAAGTATTCAGACATTTGTCAAAAGGAGAGAAGAACATAGCTAAGCCTCGATGTTATGAACATTACAGGAAATATTGTCCTAAGCTCAAGAAGGGCAATAACAAGGAGGATAGAGAAGAAGTTCATTTCACCGAAGAAGTGGAGGAAGAGAAAAGACGAAAAGCATTAGAAGCAAGAACTCATAACATCACCATAGGGAAACATGAACGAAAGCTGGAACAAAATCTATGGCAGTCAACTGTGAAGGTTATAGCTCTTGGGAACCTCATTGGAAACTTAAGGGAGGGAAGAAGTCATCCAGGACAAGTCTAACCATACATCGAGTCAAAAGGAAACATCTGTTGGATAGGGATATGCAAGACCCGCAAGATTCTCTAATGGAATCTTCATCGAAGGGTTCACCAAACTAGGAAGGAAGCAAGCATTTCATCAAGAATTACAACTTGCGGAATTCATGGAATGATGTTATGATGACATAAGAGGGGAAGCAGATCAAGGGGTTGAAACTTTTTTCAAACAAGGCAGCTATTGAAAGGAGCCTAGATGACCTAAAGCTAAATGAGGTATGTATGCTTGTATTCAATATTATTAAGTCATGTTGTATGGTCGCAGGTAACATGGATCACTGCTCGATCTTGAGAAGCATGATCAAAGAAAGGAATAGCCTCCTATGAAAGGTTGCCAGAAGGCATGGGTGACACTAGATGAAATCAACACAATACGTCCTCATATGAAGTATGAGGTGGTTGACTACAATTGAGGAACTCTAATTGGAAGCTCCTGGGAATGAAATGTGTGAAAAAAGGAAAGAAGAGATCGTGAGATATGCAACCATGGTAAAGGCAATCAACATCCGGAAGACCAAGAAGACTTGATTTAAGTGTTCATTTCTTATTTTTGCACAAATATCTGGATGGGTTTATGCAGGTCTGCCAAGGGAAGAACTATGGATGTCTTCCAAAAGGACCATATAGAAGGATGTAAGATCCTTCCAGAAAATATGGCATGAAGAAGGCAGCATGACATGAAGCAAGGCTAGATGTAGACTGATGGATTACTTTCTGATGAAAGGAATGATGACATGACTGACTCATGGATGAAAATGATGAATGGTTTGTGCCCTATGAAGAAGTCCCAAAAGATGCAGACTCCTTGACAAAGAAATTCATGACATTGAAGGAAGGAGCTCTTCAAGCAGCTGATTAACCCATCATCTCCACCTAAGGAGTTGTTGTAGGTCCCTAATGAAGAGGGAGTCTGGAAACAAGTTTCTTACTTGGAAGAAAATTGGAAATTCCTAAGCCAAGAGGGAGCTTAGGTACATTCCTTTTGTAGGAATGAGTACATTCCTTTATAGGAATAGATATGTCCTCTCTAATTAAGGGGGAGAGGTAGGCACATCATTCTGGTCTTCACCTAGGAAGACAGAATGGAGGATTGGGTAATCATTTCGCATCTGATGCTCTTTGAGGATGAGATAGGGCATCCAAGATAAGAGTAGTCGTAGAGGACCGATATTCTTTGAGGACTAGGGAGTCCAAGATAAGAATAGTCTTGATGGAACACGCCCTGAGAGAACTCGGGTGGGGTATGTTCCGAGAGAGACAATGACGAGAGTGTCTATAAATCATTGGTCTTGCCAGCATTGAGCTCAGATCTTGTGGAGAGATAGAGTTATTAGTCAAGTCCTTGCTATGTAACAATGATGGTTGATATGATGCTATACAAATGGGTTACCAATACGATTCCTCTTATGAGAAATTCTTCATATTGAGAATGACCAAGAACCATTATGAATACCTCCCTAGTTAAAAGGGAGTGTTGAAAAGTGTAACTAGGTTTGGTTTTCATAATGACATGTAATTGTGATTTTTGTAAATGATGAAAAAAATAAAATAAAATTATTATTATAATGCCTTGCTTCATGGGTTTCATGAGCAAGAGGTTTTATTTTAGATGGCTCCCATTGAGAGCCTTTAGGATTTGTCATAAAAGTCATATAGAGTCAATGTTGTGTATGAAGAATGTATATGAGTCTATAAGAGTGTCTAGAAGCCCTCCAACAACAAGCACTAATCCTCCTCTTCAAATTGGCCTTACCAAAGAGAGAAGAATTCATGTTGGTTCACCTTAAGATGACACACCTATTCAAATGTATAGGTCAACTTATTATATGGGACAAACCACTATATATAGGTGGGCAGCGCCTTCACACTAGGACAGTTCAGAAGTTTGGATTCCTCTATAGTTTCGCTAACTAAGTACAGCGAACAGTTCGGTTATATCTCTGAGATTTTCGGTTGGACAAGGCAGAGACAAGTTCAGATGGAACTCGGATGGGTAAGGAAGGAACATCGAGTTTTGAGTAGGGATGATCACAATCAGTAAGGCTCGTATCTTTCTGAGATTCAGATCACAATCACAGCGAAAAAGGAAGAGAGAAAGTTGGATGTCAAGAAGGAACTCAGATAGTTAATGGAGGAGCAACGAGGGTCCTTTTAGGGCTAAACAGAAGTTTTGTTTCATGAGATATGGGTCTCGATGTTACAGCAACAATAAATGTTCTCACACAACCCTTGAAAAACTCGCCCTAGCTGCCTTTGCTGAAATTTGGTAGCTTGGGAGGTACTCCAGGCCCTAGGGTTCAGGGTTTGGAGGTTGGAGCACCACAAAAGTGCTTTGTGTGGTTGGAACCCAAGGTGTGGGCTTTGCACCCAAGTTGGTGGGTGTGGAACCACGAGGCATTTGAGTGATTTGACACATGGAGGTGTTAGAGGACCCTTAGAGGAGAAAGGGACAGCGAAAATCACTCAAATCCGAGCTCTAGAAGTGGAGAGAATTAATTTTTGAAGTTAATGTGTGGGCTTGCGCATGAGGTCAGCTAGGTTATTTTAGCCCTCGTAACAACTAGACAAGCCCACTAGGGCAGTTCGTTGGAGCCACTTGATGTCATATAAATATAGGTCAAGTGTGAGAGGTTAAAACACATCCAAGAGCATCTATCTCATAGAAAATACATCTAAGGCAGTGGCAGCTAGGAGAAAGGTAGAAGTGAAGTTGGAGGGATGTTTTGGGCTCCTTTTGTTTGTCTCGCGGGTCCAAGTTGAGCAGCAGAGGCAGCCGTGTGATTAAAGGGGGATTTGAATGGTGTTTTGGGTGAGTTTTTGGGTCGATTTACTCTCCAACAGCAAGCAACATCTCTAGGAGCTTAATTCAAGTAGGCCACAGGCCTGAACTTCCTTGGAAAGGGGGTTGAAAGGTTGGTTAATGGTACAAGAAGGGCTGCAAATATGAACAGGAAGCCTAGAAGGTGTTTTTGGGGTACACACTAGCCTAGGACAATAGTGAAGTTTGGACAGAACTTTTTGAAGGGAGGCCGCAGCCTTGGAGGAGGTATGGGGGGAGTAGAAAGGTGTTGTAGTAGCTTGCCAACAACCCTAACTAGTGCACCAAACTTGCAGGAGTAGACACCAGCCCTTGAGCATGCAAGGTATGTATGGTTTAATGTATTTATGTTGAGTAGATGCTAGTGGATGAGAGGTCCTAGTTTGGACAATGGTATTGGACACTTGTGGTTTGTTGAAGGGCAATGTGAGCGGACCAAGTGTAGCCTAGAGTAGCACCTTGATGGACTAAGGTGGCTTCTAGAGGAGGCAGAGAAGTGGAGCTCAAGGTTTGGCCAACCAGGAGTAGTTTGTGGACAGCCTGTGTTCATTGTTGGAGAAGCGACATTTGACAGTGATAGGTGAAAGGCCTCCTGTCCTACGTTAGTCTTCATTGGAGTAGCGTAGAAACACTATAGTGGGAAGAAGTCCCTAACTAGCTGAGGAGCAGAAGTGAACAAGAATTCTCAAAGTGTTGTGCCTTGAAGGATGAAGGAGCAGCTAGTGAGCGTGAAGACCCTATGTGTTGGTTGTAGATGGACTTATGATCAGCTAGAGGGCAGATTGGAGAGCCAAGTTCAGTGGCCTAAAGGAGTCGGTGCATCGATAGAGGAAGGTGCTGCAGAATGGAAGTGAAGGACCCACAGTGTACAGGATACGACAAAGCAAATGTGATTGTGCACTACATCAGCTAGACCGTCAGTGTATCTTGTATCTTGCATTCTTGTACTAGTGGATGTATGAGGACCATTATCCCTGGTACGGGAGCATTAGACTATTGTATTATCAGTTGATTAATATAACGAAGTTGGGTTGTTGTATAAAATTGTAAAAAGTTGTGTATATTTTGCGCACTAGTAGATTTACTGTTGTATATTGTTCCGTTGTGCAAAGTAGTCTTGTTGTGATACTTGGATTGGTAGCGTCAGTGATATACAATTCTATCCTAGACTCCAGTATCGTGGAAAAATTAATAGCCTTGAAATTTGTTGGAAATACTGAAAGGGCGGTGAATCAGTGTTTCCCTAAGTTTACACAATTGGTTAGTTTATTTCCTTAAACATTCAAAGCATAAACCAAAACAACACTACATCCATGACAGTACATAGAATATGTCATCCAAACATGCTTTGTTATGTATGGTTACATACACATTTACCAGATAAATCTGGAAGGAAGTAGAAGACTCCCCAAGTGTTTAACTAGCGAGCTGGAAGGAAGCAAATGCTCCCTGAATGGTTTGGGCTCCCGTACCAGGGATAATGGCCCAAGTACAATCAAGCTGCAGTCTTTGCTGTTGCACTTCACTGCCCTTGTTGTCCACTGCTACCACCACTTCTTCCACTGCTACCTCTACTGCCATTTTGTCCACTGCTGCCACTTCTTCCACTGGTCACTGCTCCAACTTTCTATTGTTTCCATTGCAGCTACTACTGCCATTCACTGCTGCCACACTTCTTCTTCTACCACTGCTCCAATTGTCCACTGTTGCTACCTTTGCCACTGTTCCTGCCACCTCTGTACTTCACTGTTCCAACATCAATGTCAAGGAAACAGTCATCACAACATCATTACTGTCAAGTCACACACCACAGTAAACTGCACTACATAAAGGTTGTTGCCATACATCAGAATATCAATGTCATACTAAGGTCACTGTTGCTGTCATTCATCACTGCTATGTTATACTCAAAGATCTTAGTGATCCAATATCACGTCATATAGGAACATCTCTGTCATAGGCATAAAGGTCATTGTCACCAATCAAGAACACTTTCATGAAGATGCAGATTTTGTTCAACTGTCGCGCTGCTCCTGTGTCAAATCATGTGCACCATGCTCTGCTCCTCACCACCCCTGGTCAGAAGTAGATCAACTCCTACTCAAAGTACTACATACTGCATGATCACTATTTGCTTGAAACACTACCTTAGCAACAAACCCTAGCCAGTAACAACCAAGCATTACCATGTGCTCAATGCCCCTGTTTCGATAGCTAGTTTCTGCCAGTAACACATGATTACTCCTCAATAATGTTGGTCTCAAAAAACTCTGCTACAGGCTTGGCAACATATATCAATCTGATATGAAGTCACTGCTACCAAATGAAATGACAATGGATGCACTGCCAGATTATTTCAAACTTAATGCAGATATGTCGGTAAACTGTCTTCTTACTAGTATCACTGCCCTTATCAGCGATGTCACATTAAGAGAGTCATTGTTTACACAGACAACAAGGTCACTGTTGTGAAAATGCTTCCACTCAATCCTGGTTCAAGGCAGAGATCAAAGAGGTTTACAATACCCTGTCAACCAGTGCCCAAGCACATGTAATTAAGCATCATACAACTTCTTCCTTATGCTTGAATTAGATCCTTTTGACAACTCTTAATGCTGTTCATGAAATAAGATACTTAGGGTTTCTTGTCACTCGTGGTTTTATTAAAATTAAGGCTACAAGAATCTTTGTTGCAGCATACTTTGCATGACAGAGATTAGGGTCTTCTTCGCATGCATGCCTCACTGTTATATGGATTACAAGGTTACAGTCATATCACGTAAGATTCTGCCATTCAGTATTGTCATCATTATGTATCATAGGTCACTCATCATTGTTTACAACGTAGGAATCATTACCATACATCGAAAGGTTACAGTCATATTGAGGTTAAAGGCATTGTCATCCAGTTCAAGGTCAAATTAAGGTTATTGTCTATTTCTGTGTATTTTCTTCTTGATGGAATGGACATATCAACAATTTGTTATATTCCATAAGTTTGACTTGTCAAAGCATAAAAGGAAGTTGACCAACCCTTCCAGAACCTTGTCATCAAATATGACTGCTAGACAGAAATTGCTTCAGGTTTATTCATCGTGTAAGTTCTTCGGATCAGTCCTAAGCTTTCAACATTTCCCAAATCTACAGGCCATGAGTCTTGAAGTGTCAAATTAGAACCACATGATGATGTTGATGACCACTGAAGCGACAAAACTTATAATTGTTTGTGCTCTTAAATATAAAATACACAAATGTATTTATAAATAATATTTTAGTAATAAGATGAATGTACAAGGATGTTAAATGAGGGCCCGAATATATACCTAGGCAGGTGTCCTTTCATGATTGGGCATGTCTTTTAGACATGCCTTTTTACTTAACTAATGACCATTTAAAATAATCATTATTTTGATTATTTTATTATTTATATTTATTATATTCATTTATTTTTTATATAATTTATATTCGTAACATTGCCCTTTCCTTCAAAAGCTTTGTCCTCAATGCTTATCATTGACAATTTTCTTCACCTTAATCGCGAACAATTTTCTTCACTTTGCCCACATCATTTTTTGTAAGTGTATCAACCACTATCTTATGCGTGCAACGGGTATGAAGAATTGGTTCAAGATACATTGAATTTAATTCTTCAAACATGGAGTGAAGCCCACTTGTGAAAACCACCGAACTTCTTGTCAGCAACTACAGATGTGCCCCCTCAGTCTAAAACCCAACAATGTAATTGCAGAGATTTAGGCCATTGTTGAATGTTTAGATTTCAATCACCATTGCATATTGTTGGATATGGATAAGACTCAACTTGCAGAGATTACTGAGACTTTTATGCTCAGAATTTTGCACAGAGATTTGCCCACAAATCTATATAAGTGAATACCCAGCGAAGCCCTCCTTTTATATTCTAAGCAGAGCTGCAGGCATGAGTTATTTATCCCTAGCAGATGGGTCAAGGATACGCTACAGGAGATTAGAATAATCGCAGAGGAAACTTCAGAAGCTGTCAGATCAAGCCTTAAATATTTTTACATGAGTTTTCAAAAGGAAATCTGAAGAGTTTTACATGTTTTCAAGTTTGTGGACTTCATGAGATGAAAACACAGATGTAGTGAAAATAATTCATGCAAGATCTTGTTTTAAAGTCTGCGAATACCCATGACCAAAGAATGAGCCTTCACTCCAAACGTAAATCACTTCTGCTATAGAGACATTCCATAGTGCCACAGGGAATTGAGACTACAGAACACATTACTTTAGCGCTAAAATATAATTGTGATACAAGACCTCCAACTAAACCCTGCAAAAAGAATATTCCCATGAAACCTTGTTCCAAAAGAAAGGAAAATCCCAAGAAAATAAAATCCAGACCCTTTGCCAAAAATTGCCCTTTCCTCAGATGTCTTCTTGCTCCATAGAACCACAAGCATTGACCCAAATCTTTTTCGTTGCCTTAGATGGAGATCAATCGCTCCTTTTTATAGAGTAGTCTAAGATCTTTAGAGAGCCGACTTAGAAGGGAAATTATTTAATTTGGAGGGAATATTGAAATTCAAATTTTCATTTGAATTTTGAGTCAAACCCTTATTTAGACCAAAAGCTTAATTTAATTAAAAACCCTTCATATATCATTTAACTCTTTTAATAATGGTTCTCATGATATGAGTCATAACCTTAGCCAAATATTCTTGCCACATCATCTAACAAATTAATATGATGCCACAACAGCATCCCTTGAGAATTTTGATCACGAAATGGAGCTTGCAACTTTGACCAAGCATATTTCTCAAATAGTGAAGGCCCACGAAACGCTCTACATATCAACAAAATCAGCATGACGAGGTGAATCTACTAGCTAGGGTCACCAAGGCAAACTCATTGATATGCTTCTTCAAAAACTCCAACGAATGCGGGGTGTGCTTGTCCTCCACGGAAACCAAACGCTAGAGCTAGGGTTTCATCAAGCTGCATCATCATCACCTGTATAATTTTGTATGCATCATCACATCAATGACCTCCAACTATACTCACTTTGACATCAATGACAACATACTCAACAAAATTTGCACTCATGAAGCAATTAATACATCAAATATCTCTCCTCAAAATTCGGGCCAGTTTGTTGTACCTTTGCCTTGGAACTTGTGCTTATAAGTTTGCCAATGTAGCTGTTGTACCCTCCTTCCTCTCCTACACTTTTCATCATCTCAACCTCCTTTGCTCCTTGTCTCCAAATCTCATGAAGCAAGTGTTCAAATGGTGCCTTTTCCCCTTTGCTTTTTCACCTATGTTCTCTCATTAAGAAGAGAGACCTAAACCTAAGATCTAATGGTTGAGATTAGATCTTGGCCAATTAGATCAAGAGTGGAGATCTAATGTCTCATTGACCCATGAGACACCTTTTCCACCTCAGTCCCCTTTACATTAATCACTCAAAAGATACTTCATGACTTTAAGTTTATAAAGTCACTTTATGATTTTATTTCTCTTAAAGTCACTTTATGACTTTATAAACTCACTTTAACTTTATTTCCCATAAAGTTAAGTAAAGGCGGTCACATTAGGACACTCTTCCCTAGGCTAGACACCAGGTCTTAGAAACACTTGTCCTTGGCACTCCTTTTCTAACACGGGAGTGGTAAGGATTCTTGTTAAACGACTAACAGAAAATCAATTTTGGGCAATAATTGTGTATTGTGCATGATCTAATTGTTGGTATATTCTAGTATTCTATTGTGCAAAAGTTGTTTTTTAAAGTTAAGCATGTTAGTGTGTTTATGTTCTTTGTTTTGTGAAACTGCCAAAACATATACCAAGCCTAGGGTGCATGGAAATCTAACATGGTATCAAAGCTACTTTGAAGAGCAGTTGGGTCATAATTGTTCATAGGTGGAAGCTCTAAGAGGGAGTTGCGTCACCTTGTTGTTGAAGGAGGGATAACTAGTCTCTTGGATTTAGGGATAAAAATCCAACAAAAAATTGGCTTTTGGCTTGAGGTTTGAGGACTAGTTGGAAGGGATATCCAACTACAATTCATGGAAGGAAACAATCAAGCTAGTGTTGATGGTGAATGATCTATGGGATTTTGTCAGCACCAAGATCAAGGCACCAACTGATGTGACAAATTTGGCCAGGTATAACAAAGCAGATGTGAAGGCCAAGTTGATCATCCTTGAGGGAGTGAAGGATCATCCTTGATACCTCATCTTACTAGAAAGGACACTATATGGGACATATGGGAAGCTCTGAAAATGTTGTATCAAGACAAAAACGGAAATCAAAAGATGGTATTGAGAGAGAATTTTTGGGAAATCAAGATGGCAGATTCAGGGAATGTGACTTCCTATTAACGAGGATTCAACAAGTTCATGATGAGCTTGCAGTTCTAGGGGATATAGTGGCAGAAATAGAGTTGGTGAGGACTGCACTGAAGGGCTTCTCATAGCAGTGGAAGCCATTCTTCAAAGTAGTGTCATGAGAGAAACTTCCAGATTAGAACAAGTTGTGGGATGATTTCATCTAGGAGGAACCTTGGGACAAGGATCTTCAACAGAAGAGTCCTAACAAGGAGAATGTTGCCCTTGCTAGTAAGCTGAGAAAGGGCAAAGGGAAATCCAACAATGGCAACAAGAAGAAGGACTTGAGCAAAGTGAAATGCTTTGCATGATGAGTTTGGTCATTATGCAATCCACTGTCCACATATGAAGAAAGGAGGGAAAGAGAAGAAGCTTGGGATGGTTGCTCCAACAACAATCAATGACGATGATTTCACTAGGAGATTCAACGAGGAATTTTCTGTTATCTCTCATTTCTTAGGGAGCACCATTTGTGAGGGTGCTTGGTTCCTAGACAACAAGGCCTCAAGTCATATGACAAGAACATGAGAAGTGTCTGAAAACTTGACCGAGTGGTGGTCTGATTTACATGTGAAGATTGGTGATAAGAGTCAACATGCAGTCAGAGGAACCAGGATTGTACCATTCAGGATGGAGTCAGGTGGATTGTTGTGAGTCTAGGATGTACTCTGTGTACTGGAGCTCAGATATAGCATGCTTTCAATCTTAGTAATTAAGGCAAAGGGGTTTGATGTTATATTCCAGGAAAATAGATGATTAAGCCTACTGGATCTAAATCTAGTTCAGGGGTGGTTCTTGGAGTTAGAGAGAATGGTTTGTACAAGATAAATGGCAAGCCTATTGATCAAGGAAAAAAGAAGGTTTCAGAGACTCATAGGGAGTCAAGTTCCAAAGGGAGTTCACTGATTTAGAGGGAGAGTCAACAAACCCAAAAGGGTGCATGCTTAGAGAGAAGAAAGGAGACTTCCATAACTAACAAGAAGGAGCCATGGAATGGCTTAAAGGCGTCTAAAGAAAAGATGAAGTAGGAGGGTTCTAGTAGCAAGGAAATTTCAAAAAAGGGTATTGTTCTTGCATCAGGGTTTTCTTTTGTGACAAAAGATGAAGCTTATGATGAACATAGGAGAGTCGCCGCAGAAGAGGATTGTGTTCCATTGTGGGAAATAGAGAGACTTCCAAGGAATGGAAGTACCTCCCTCGCTAAGAGGAAGTGTTAAAATTGGGCAGCATTGGCAGGTGCTCTCATGTGCTCTTGGTGCTTATCTTGTAAGAGCAAAACCCTAATAAAGTGTGATTCTATGTGTATGGGATTTGCACACAAGTTGTGGGCTTTGTATCCAAAGTGAGTGGATTTGTACCCAAGGAGAGCATTTAATGTTGAGTTTGATGTTGGAGGTTTCTTGAAGCATAAGGGGGCTTCCAAAGGGACCCTTGGTCTAGTATATATTAGAGGCCAACGGAGAGGTTTGACGAGCAACTCATATATACAAGTGATGGATTCTTCTTGAATGAGATCTAAGATTTTCCTGAGGTTATCGCAGACCTGCAACTAGGCCAGTAGGGTTATCTTTTGGGCATCCTCTTCTATGGTGAGGTATTGTTCTTGGTTATTATATTTGTTGTTTATGAGTATTGTCAAGAAGGGTTAATGGACTTACTCTAGCCACATGACAAGGAGGGAAGGGTCGAGCCCTAAGGAGTGATGACTATTTGTGCTAAGGCCTAAAAGAACACAAGTCACAGCTAGGAAATGAGGCCGCAACCTATTTGAGGTTACAAAAGGAGGTTGTAGATAGGACAAGTTGGTCTTAGGCCAGAAAAGAAGCTTGCAATCTTGTTTTGGGGTTGTTGCAAGGTACAACAGCAGGTTGCAGTGTGGTTAGGGTTGTTAAGTTGGATAAAGGATACAACGAGGAGGCTTATGGGGGTTGTCAAGGGTTGCCAGATGGGCAGACCACTATTTGGAAGCCAACCACAGTTATTGAGGGATAGAAGTTCCCTAGGTGAAGTTGTTGGAATGAATAAGTCTGACAGGTGAGCAGCAAGGTTTGGAAAGATGTTGGAAGAAGTTTGCAAAGGTTGCTAGGTGGGCGGCTAGAGTTGTGAAGGCTTGTTGTTTGTGTCGCTGTGTTGAACGAACTACCACAATGTTGATATTTGGGCAAAGAGGACTTAGAGGACAAAGCCTTAGCCCTAGGTTTTTTGTCAAAGGGTTTGACATTGTTGTCTAGGTATTTTCCATGGACAGTAAAGGGGCATTATCCTAGGTACGGGAGCCCTAGGGATTCTTGTTAAAGGACTAATAAGAAATCAATTTTAAGCAATAAATATTGTGTATTGTACATTATGTAATTGTTGGTATATTTTGTTGTGCAAAAGTTGTTTCTTAAAGTTAGGCATTTCAATGTGTTTATGTTTTCTATATTGTGAAACTTCCAAAACATCGACTAGACCTGGGGTGGCTGGAATTTTAACAGCCTAAAGTCTACATATGATAAAGAGATGCTCGCCATTATCCATGCATTGGCCAAATGGCGAGGATACCTCTTAGGAAGTAAATTCTCAATACATATAGATCACAACAGTCTTCAATTCTTATTACAACAAAAGGCGTTATCCACCGAACAACAAAAATGGATGGAAAAACTTTCCACCTTTGATATGGAAATATTACACAAAAAGAGGAAGGACAATTTAGTTGCAGATGCACTATCACAAAAAGATGATGATACAATAGCTTATGCGGAAATAAGGGTGATTTTTGATCGATTAGATGCAATTCAAGTTGAATATCCCAAAGATCCTGAATATACACCATTATCTCTAACATGTGAGTCTCCAAATGAAACCTACTAAAAATGGTGCAGTAGAATACTATTTTTTGATCTAATAATTACTTCCTAATGATTTTCAAACAATATTTCTCATGCCACTAATATCATTGAATAATAACAGATAGAAAATCTCAAATGTAAATGCAGCAGAAACAATAAAGATCATAGAAAGACAACCATGCATATTAGACACAAAAATTTTACCTTGGGAAACCCAACCTTGGGAGAAAACCTAGCAATCTTTTCATGAGGAGAAATTGTCTTTTCAATAAGGCTTAGAAATCATAATTTGGCTAGAAATCCATGTCAATATTTCAAGTTAAATCACCAGTCAAACCAAGTCAAAATGTTGCTAGTCAACGTTGGTCAAACCAGTCAAAAGTCAACTTTCTGCAGTCAAACACTTGCATGTTCAACCTATGGTCAAACTCACACATGTGAATTTGTGGTCAAGCTTTGTGGTCAATGCTATTCAAACAGACTGCGATCAACTAATCAAACTCAGTCAAACAATTTGTTCAAATTTGGTCAAACAATCTATGGTCAAACTTTGTCAAACTTCATAAAAACTTCCACACATGTCGTCTGGTCAAACTCGATTGTACAAATAATTCAACGTTGGTCAAACTCGGTTGTACATATTCACACATGTGGCCTCTTCAAGAGTAGAAATGATGATGAGGATGAAAGATGAAAGATTTCTCCTTAGCTAAGTTTTTCCTCCACTAGAAAAGATTGAATCAACTTACTATGTTGATGATTTGTCTCCTCACATGCTTGTCTATTTATTAGAGCTCTAATTTTGAGTGGAGAACCACAAAGAGGAACATCATCACAAGAAACCCCTTCACTTATGGAGCCTAAATTACAACTCAGCTGTAGACTATAATTGTTTATTCTACTAATGGGTAAAAGCCCCATTAGATAAACAAATAAAACCCACTCTATAAAAAATAGAACACTCCTTCCTAAAGCAAGCAATGTGAGTATTGTGGGCTATTCACCCATAGCCAATACATAATGGCCCCATGGGAGAAAGATTGGCCTAGGCCATTCACCCCTAGCCAAATTGGCATGGCCCCATGGGTGAATGTATCAATCTCCCCTAGTCAAATCAGCATAACCCAATGTGAGAATGTCTGCTCGACACTACAAAAACATCAACACTCCTTCTCAGGGAGGGAGACATTCTGCATCACGCCAAGCTTCTCTTTGAAGTATACAAACTTAGCCCTAGATAAAGGCTTGGTGAGAATGTCTGCAATTTGCTTGTTTGTGGATACTAGAGCTTCACTACTCCCTTATGCACCATGTCTTGGATGAAGCGATATTTGATCTCAATGTGCTTCGACCTGTCATGAAATACTGGATTCTCTGAAAGCTTGACACAACTTTGATTATCGCAATATATCAAGGTTGTCTCTAGCACCTGATCAAATAGTCCTGCAAGTAGCTTCTTCAGATTTATCACCATAGTTGTATCCATAGGCTTGCAGTCCATCATACCGAATCTCCACAAGATCTAAACTGTGTATTTCCCTTACCCAAGGAAGATCTCACTTGGAATCTGCCACACCTCCAATCCCAAGAAATAATGCATCAAGTTAAGATCCTTCATCTCAAACTCAAAGCCAACTCCGTCTTGCACCTGACAATGAGCCTCTCTGCCCTAGTAAGGAATAGATCATCAACATACAACACCAAGATTAAAGGATCACCATAAAAAACCTTGTAGGAAACGTTAGGATCCACATCACTCTTGGTGAAGCCCAAACTCATCAAGTATCCATCAATCCTACAATATCATGCCTTGCGTTCCCGCTTGAGTTTGTACAAAGCCTTCTTCAACCTATAAACATGGGACTCCTTCCCATGTTTTAAAGCACCCTAAGGTAGCTCTATGTACACTTCCTCCTCAATCACACCAATGCTAAACACGGTCTTTACATCCATCTGATGTAACCTCCAACGCATAAATGAAGCAAGAGAAATAATAGTCATGATGGAAGTGTACTTGGCGACTGGAGCAAAAGTTTCCACACAATCCTCTCCCTCTTTCTAGGAGAACCTTCTTGCCACAAACCTTGCTTTGTACTTCTTGATGCTTCCATCTGTTGCATGCTTGATCTTATAGTTCCACTTGGAAGTCAATACTGACTTCCCCTCTTGTCTCTGAACTATCTCCCACACATCATTCTTCATGATGGATTGACACTCCTCCATCATGGCATCCTTCCAAACCTACTAGCCTATTACCTCCTCATAACTGGAAGGCTCAAAATCAATTGTTAGTTTTTGTAGCATCGGAGGTGTTCTAGTCTCGAAACTTTGCGGAGAGGCTAAAACATAAGAGTTCTCAATAACCAATAAATTGTTTCTGGAAATTCCACCTAAAAGTGTCTCAATTAGATTATTAGCCTATTTTTAAATATTTCCTAAGTCTAAACCTAGGAAAAGGGGTTAATTAATCAGAATTAATTGAGATAAGGTGTGAATCACCTAGAAACTCACACAGATCGACAAGGAATTAATCTGGGCCCTTGATTAAGTTTTAATCTTGGTCGTTGGAGGTCCAACAGAGGATTATAAGAAGAAGTTGATGGGTAGATGAAGAACATACTTGAGAAACTAGTGAGAACCACAAAGAGTTTGATTTCCTTGGAGAGTTCGATTTTCTAGAGAGCCAGTAGTGCTGGAAGAGTTCGAGCTTCAGTAGGGAAGCAGAGACAGAGAGGGGCAAGGATAGTGCGGTCGGAGGAAGTTCTCTAGATCCGGTGAAGTGCATTGTATAGAGAGAGGCTGAAATTTCTCCAGGAAGCTATGCAGAGGTAGTGCAGGGGCTTCATTGGGCAGTTCGATTTGCTGAGGAAGGACAACATTTTCAGTTGCATAGGTTGGGCAGGACGGCTTGATTAGCGGATGATTGGATCAGCACGTGTGGCAGGCAACTTCAGGTTGACATAGAGCCTGCGCAAACCGAGTTGGACAACTTGCTTTTCAGTGGCAGTCAAGTGTCGGGATTGCTTAGAGTGACGGTAATTTTCCTCTAGATAATTTTCCCAGTATTTTCTTTGTAGGATAGCTAGTATTCAGCATCCAGATTGTACTCAGATAATTTCATTGTTACATAATAATAAAAACCCTCAATTGTTGCACTGGTTTTCCCAAGTTGGGTTTTTCCGAGGATATTTGTCAAGAAATAATTGTGTTAATTTTTATGTGTGCTAGAATTTTCTCAATTTTCAATGTTATTTTCTTCCGCAGTTTTATTTGTGAAGGTTGCAATGTGAATTATTTGGTATTTTTCGTAGCAAATAAATTCTTAAGTTAATGAACAATTAGAAAAATAATTTCCAAATGACGCAATAAGATTTCAGCCTTGAAATTTTCACATCAATGATGTGACTCATCAGTGCCATATAACTCGAGGACCTCTATGGTCATCTTCTCTCCCTAAAAGTACCATTGGGAGTTGCATGCCTCTTTGCATCCTACAAAGTGTCACGAAGTTGTGCCAATGTCTTCCTAGTCTCTATAACATCTCTAGGTTGGTCCATAGGCTCTACTGACTCTACTAACTCCTCCTGATAGTCTGAAGGATGAACAACTGGCCTAGAGGGTTCTGTACCCAAATCCCTCGGAGCCTCCTAAATCCTAATCGTCACTACCAATCTCCATATGAGGCTCTCTAGAACTCCTGAAGGCTACCTCCTCATCAAAACTAACATCCCGACTAACCTCAATCTAATGTTGTCTTGGAATGTAGATCCTCTAGGCCTTCGAAGTCTCATTGTATCCCACAAAAGTACCCTTCTTCCCAAAAGGTTCTAACTTCTTCCTCTTTTCCTTGGGCACGTGGATGTATACTAGACAACCAAAAATCCTCAAATGACTAACCTATGGCTTCACTCCTTTTGTAAAGACCCAATAACTGATATAAGCAACAATATGCAGAGTTGAAAAGGGGATTTCAAGGCTTACCTGAACTGTTGTACGGCTGATCTGCTCCTGCTCTTGTTCTCCTGCTGCCTTCTCTCTTTTAGCTGATTCGATTACCGGACAACCAATTCCTCCCAGCCAATCCAGCAAGCTTCTCACCAAAGCTTACTGCCCCCATGCCGAGAACCTCAGGTCAATTGAAGCTCTTGATTCCTGGTTTTCTTACTGACCTCTGTCCTCTGCTCTCCTGCCTTTCTCCTACCTTTCACCCCCCCCGTTGATCGACTCAGTTCACTGGTTTTATAATAGCAGGCTTGGCGGTGGCCGCCTTCTAGCCTACGGCCACCGCTCTTTCTCCTCCCGACACCTCCCTGCATGCAAAATCTCCTCTTGAGATATTTATCCTTCTGATAGGTTTTGTTCATGCACTCCGTATGAGGGTTTAACGTTTTATCACTTTATTACCTTAATGAAATTTTAGGTTCTATTTTTTATAAAACTAAATCCTTTTTATGTTTATTATAAAGTTTATTTTGTGTTTAATTATTTATTATAAACTTTAAAAATTGAATATAAATTAATTTATATAACAAATATAAAGTTAAAACTTTATAATTATATAAAGTTTTTAATTTCATAAACGACCCATTTAAACTAAATTAAACCAATGTAAAGTTTAACTCATATTTTATATATAGAGGTTTATTATATCTATTTTAATATAAGTCCAAACTTTACATTGGTTAATTAGTTTAAATGGGTCGTTACACCTTTGAATGCCTCCTTAGGAGTATTGTCCTCCAATATTCGATGAGGACTCCCATTCTGAACATAAACTGTCGTGTTGGATGCCTTTACCCATAAGAACATGGGTTAATCCTAATCATGAATCACTGTAAGAACACGGGTTAATCCTAATCATGAATCACTGCCTTGTCAGCCTCCACAATGGACTTGTTTTTCCTTTGCTGAGAGTTGTAAGGAACTATCAACTCCCTCTTGAACCCTACCTCATTGCAAAAATCACTCAAGCCTTTAGAAGTATACTCTCCTCCATTATCTGACCTCAAAACCTTGATTTTCATCCTTGTCAAGTTCTTTACCTGAGCCCTGAACTCCTGGAACCCGTTGAACACTTCATCCTTGGTCTTTTTGAAGTAGATCCATGTCTTCCGAGTGAAATCATCAATGAATGTCACATAGTACAAGAAGCCACCCAAAGATGATATTGTCATCGATCCGTGTAAATTTGAATGCACTAGATCCTAGATCCCCTTGGACCTACTATCATTGCTCAGAAAAGATCCCTTGCCATTCTTGCCAAGTCCACAAACCCTGCAAAGTTGCAAACACCTTCATGCTCTGCCTGGAGCTTTGGAAGACCTGTAACCATCCTCCTTAATGCTGGCAAAGCCCTGTAATGCAGTTGAGCAAATCTTTGATGCCATAACTCACATAAACTGATATTTTCAAGTACTAATGCCTAGGCTAGATGTTCTAGCAATCTGTATAGTCCTCCCTCTCAAACTCTAATCACTCATGCTAAGTCTATGCTCGAGCCCTTAGGTTATACAAGAACCTAACCATCTACAAATGCAACTTTGTAACCTCTATCCTCCAATGTTGAAATAGAGAGAAGGTTCTTCAATCTTGGTACAAACAATACATCTCTCATTTGTAGAGAATCTTTGGACTCCAACTGAAAGGATGTTGTCCCAACTCCTTTCACTACATACTTGGCATTATCTCCAAGTTCCACCTGCAATGTTGAATCCTTCTCTGCCAAATTTGTGAAAGAATCTCGTGAACCTTCATGTAACTGGAAGAACTATTGATTTGGGGTAGCATCGGATGTGCTCTAGCCATGAAAATTGGTGGATAAAGCACACGAGATCTCTAAGACCCAGAAATGGTTTGGGAAAATTCTAACCAGTTTGGGAGATATTAAAATAATTAATATTTTTAATGGAGTTCTTAAGTCTAAACTTAGGAAAAATAAAATATTAATGGGTATTAATATAAAACTGGGTTAGAAGGTGTTCACATGGAGTAGCTCAAGTGGCAATGGCCGTGGAAATGAAGTCTCACCGAACCAGAAGTCTTGGGTTCAAATCTTGGGCTACCCTTCCCTTGTAGTGGGTTATGCAATGAACATGTAAATCGGAGAGTCCTACCAAAGCTTACAAAAAAAAAAAAAAAACTGGGTTAGAAGGTTCCAAAAGTCATGGATCAAGCCAAATCTAATCTTAGCCGTTGATCAGAGATTTAATCTCGATCGTTGAAGGACCAATAGGAAAAGTATAAGAAGAGGCTTGAGGGTCAGTTGGAGAACACACTGAGGGACCAGTCAGGTCGATTTCTAGAGTGGGTTAGTTGAGAAATTCGAACTAGTGGTCTGGAGAGCAGCAAGAGGCAGCGGGTACGGAATAGAGAGTCGGGAACAGCACCAGAAGACCAGCGCAAAGATTGGAGAGGCAAACACAGAGGCAGCAGACTGCGCACTCACTAGAGGAACTGCGTGGGAGCTGTGCAGAGGCCAGCAAACCTGACGCTGAGACTGGGAGAAGTGCTAGAGAATTTTTCTTTGTTGTGTGAGCCAGTTTGGCACCCAGTTGTACTGAAGAATTGTTGAATAATAATATCCTCCTCTGCTGCACCGGTTTTCCCACATTGGGTTTTTCTTGGGACAATTGTCCAAAATATCTGTGTTGATGTGTTAATTCTTGTGCATGTGTTTATTTCTCTATTATGGTGTGATATCTATAGCAGAATTTATTTTAATGTTTACTGAAGGGTTTTCGTAAATAACTTATTGAGAAATAAGTAGGTAGAATAAATCAATTGTTGCAATGATAGAATTTTCACTTGGTACCAAAGCAAGTAATCAGAGACAGGAAGGGAAAATCAATTATGAGTCGAGACCATGATGCAGAGGCATCTATGTCAGGAGACTCGCACTGATTTTCAGAAAATTGCACAAGAGACAGTAACTTTGATTTCTCTATGTTAGCTTCCAGGCTGGAAGAAGAAGTGGCTTGTGTGACTAGCTTTGCATCATCAGAGGTATGGTATATAGACAATGGAGCCTCTTGGCATATGATGGGAATCCGGGAATATTTCTTAGATTATCAGGAGGATAGGATGAACTTTTAGATTGCCATGGGGAATAAGGCAAAGTGTACTCCAGTAGGGAGAGCGGTTACATGCTACTAGTGTGTTGCATGTACCAGGATTGGAGATGAACTTACTTTCCATGTCGCAACTTCAAGGCAAAGACCATGACGTTTTCTTCATCAAGGAGAAAGTATACATCAAACACCCAAGCTGGAAAAAGAAAGTGCAGATCGGGATCAAAAATAACAAGTTGTACAGACCAATGTTTTAAAACTCCGACTCCGACTCCGACTCGGCCGAGCAATGACTCCGACTCCGACTCCGAAACGGTAATGACTCGGCC
>APFE030163560.1:3103-39191 GCA_000404065.3 Pinus taeda
ATGGCGAGGTTTTCAGGGAGCCTATGGGGCTTCCGATATACCCAGAGGGTACGTGGAAGACAGTCCGTGCGCGGTTCTGTCTAATGCGCTACTACTCGAAGAGGTACCCACAGGGGTTAGAAGGGAGTCCAACACACGTGACCACCTCTTGTATTTCCTGCGTGCATGCCTCCCCAAATCTGCAGATTTATGCGCTCAACGACAAATCCTGTGGTTTAAAGACGCCGGAACACGTCTCGAGCCAAAAAAAATTTGCTACTAAATGGAGATTCCACCGGCCCTGGAAAGTGCTCTGAAATCACTTGTTATGCTCTTAACCTGCAAATGATACCAAATACAGAATATGCGAAGAAAAGAGACCCAAAACACATAATATGCGAAGAAAAGATACCCAGAACACATAATAGCAATGATTTTATTATTCAGAGAGTAATGTTCACTTGCCTCTTCGAGGGGGAAACCTCTACTAGAGCAGAGCTCGATTACAAAATAAGACACGATGCTCCTCGCAAGGAGTTTCTATCCTTTATATATGACTCCTACATGCAATACCACAGGCCAATACCGCGTATTACTAATACCATCTATCTAATACTACGGCCCATTTGCAACTAACTATGGTTCCGTTATTAATTACGGATTAACCACTTACAATTATTAATATGGGCTTTATTGACTCTTGACTATGACGTGGTCCCATTACATAGATAAGGGGGTTAGGGTGGGACCCTAACAGACAAGAAGTAAATAGAATTGCAAGTGAACCTTATTGAAAAACTACCAATGAGGTATGATTTGAGGTTATTTCAATTTATTTGAAGCTAATGGAATTTATGCACTTGGAAACGGAATGTATGAACATGCTTGGTTGGGTGGTTGAAATCGACTGCAATAATTGGTAGTAGCAGCAAAAGAAATTAAAACATTTAGTAGTATGCTGGTAAAGCACTTCAAGAGCAGGGCTATTTTGGGACACTAGTATCCAATAGTGTCCATTGATTTCCATGATCATGCTATGACCATTATGATGGTTTTGAGGCAGGTATATGCCTTTGTTTTGTATCTTTCAATGCGAGGAAGCATTTCTAAGGGATGGATCACCAGGTGTTGGCTTAAGGGGGCCTGAAACAGGTTCATATTTATTCGTGCCAGCCAAAAAAACCATCAATTACTGGCCCTTTCGACAAAAACTTATGTAGCGCAAGTTGCAGTCTCACCCGAAGTAGCATTGGGGGATGCTAGAACAAAGTTTCTGCATCCAGTGATATGTGATAAGTGGTTTCTAATTCTACACAACTTCATATCTTCCTTCATGCAGATCGATATCTTCCTAGGGCATGTCACTATAACTAGGGCAAGATGGATTCTAGACCTTCGTGGAGGTCTACGATCGGTCTTTCTGGACCTTGAACAAACAGATTATCTACTTATGTGCATCAATAATCAACCCTAGATCCGAGTTCGTGTAGATATATCAATTCATTAGAAAACATAACAGAAATAGCTTTTAACTTCGTGAAAGTAGATAACTACTCATGTAATGCATCACTAAGATAGGTTTAGTGATTTAACACAACATTCATTCATTATTTCATAAAACTATATCATTAAACAACAGAATATAACATAAACAGATTCACTGAAATGCACAGTAATTCTTCAAAATCAGCCTTTATTGATCTTCCACGTTCAGATTACAGACTCTTCTACCCTGTGCACTCAGTTGCAGGGGTCCGTGCACTTAGCTGCAAACTCTACCCAGGCCTCCTATGCACTCAGTTGCAGGAGCCTTCCCTTCTTCACCTAAGTACAAGAAGTAGAGCCTTCCCACCTTAGCACTTGCCCAAGACAACAAAAACCATTTAGCGTACCTAATTCTCCATAGAAAGTTATCTCTAAGACTCGTGATGACTCAACTATTTAAAGCTTTCCTTCATACAATACCATGGTCCACAAACCATGGGAGAATCTAAAAACCGACCCAAACAATGGGCTAAAACCCCTTTGACTCCTATCTATATGCACGCTCCGCATCCACATTTCACAGAGGCTTTACATCTTTTACAAAAAACGTTTACAAAATTGGGTTAAATTAACCCCAAAACTAACCCTAGGGACTCTAACCTAACGGGCCCCCAACACAAATATCATGACTTGCCCTCGAGTCACTCAGTTGGTGCCTCGATCTTGCGATGAAGACCACCTATCTCAAACTGCAACACTCTTACTTCAGCAACGCTCTATGCCACTACCTTCTTGAATTCTTCCACCAATTTCTCTATGGTCGGGCCCTCTACTACTAGCCGCATCATCCACTGTGTTTGTTGTAGCACCTTTAGCTTTTCCTCCAATGACAGAGTAAGATGACAAGCTTCCTCTAACCACAACTATAATCTGGTCTTTAGCAGTGCCTCTTACCACTGTAGTTATTCCACCTATCCTTGCAGCTGCTTTCCCTCTTGTGACTTCATGGGGCGTTGCACTAGTGCCAAGGTGTCTGCAGTTGCTTGGACTTCATCATACTTTTGCTATGTCTCTCATACATTGGTGTTCATCTTCTGCAAGTTCGATTCCTCCTATAGATGTGTCCATAATTCCATTGCTACATCAAACATTGTTGTGTAGTCATTGAATGCAGCATCCAAAGTGCTAATATTCTCCTTGATGGTTGTTGTGCATTGCTCTCACACCTCTGGTGGATTCATGGGCTACAACATTAACTATAGCTCTCCTATCTTCATCTGGAAATCAAAGGTGACCCTATCGACTTCCTCCTTTGACGCGTGCACTACAGTGGCCAATTTCCTTACTTTTACTGAGATCTTTGCATCCTTTGGTATGTTTAATTCAGATACTGACTTGCAGGCTTGCTTGATCGTCATTTCTAAGCTCTGATGTCGTGTCTGTAGCTACTCCTTTTCCTTCAATGCCTGAATTTTCTCTGCAAACGGTTGTTCATTGTTGACCTTAAACTCACTGATGATAGTGAGGGCACAGTGTTCCCTGAACCTCAACTCATTTTACACCCCCTGATGCAGTGCATGGAGGGTTTGGAGTGGCAGTGTGGCCATATTCAGCCCCATGTCCTTCACTATATTAATCACAACGCAATCCTCATCTGATTCTACACGAACAAACCCTCTGGCATTGGTATGACTCAAAGTTCTAGAGTCTATTCCAACACTAATATTGTTCCACCTCCCTGTGTCAGGCTTGCCTGCATTCGGCTCACTTGACCAACACCCGCTTGAATCCTGTTAGCCTAGATCTGCAACTCGCACAGATCCTTTTGGATGCTCCCCAGTGTCTATACATATTATTGTTCAAATTGCTGCAACGCCTCAGTCGTTGTGTCTCTCACCTTATCACCGATCTCATCAAGATTGCATTATGTTAGGATCATTGGGTCGATATGCATCTGTATATCAGATTTGTGCTTTTTTTTTGTCCACCCATCTACTCAAGCCCACGTCTCTTCAAAATGAAAGGAGTGCGCTGATCCTCACCACTGCATCTTCCCTGCTCTGACAGTTCTTGCTCATCAGTGTGCTGTGAAGTTGATTTGTTGATTTCTTATGTATCCTCTTGTTCCTTCTCAGCCTACTCTTTAGCAATGTGCTCCTTCACTTCCCAATCTTCCTCTGCAGTTGCCTTAGCATCAACTTCCTTTTTCTTCTGCTCATCCAAGGCATGTGCGGCGTTCTGAGCTGCATCCTTTCACTTCTGCGCAACAAAGCTCTCTACGCCTTTTCTTGTTCCCACATCAAGTGTCATGGGTTCACGCCACTTCTTTGGATAATACCCAAAAACTTCTTGCACATCCATCTCGGATACCAAATAAGGCAACAAATGCCATGTGTCTTCTAGGTCCTTCCGTGCTCTAATTGTCACATTGTGGAAATCGGTCTAAACTCCGCATAGGCTGTCAAATGTTCGAACAAGGTTGGGGACAACCTTGGCCTCTGATTAATCACCATTCAAAGGTCCATCTCCATAAGGATCCAGAAAATATTCATCTCCTAGACTCATATCGAATCCTTTGTATATCACAGTGAGGCGAACCGTGCTACCTCGAGTAAATCTCCCTTGTGCGAGGGAAACCAGTTGTCCTCCGAGAATCTCCAAGCTACCAGAACAATAGATAGTAATAGCCATGCATAGTGGAATGGCTCTCTTTCTTCTTGGGCTTCTCGGCAGTTCGCGAGAACTCTTGGCATAGATATTTGGCCTAATTATACTGAATGCCCTTCACATACTCTGCTGCAAGTGACACTATGGGCGCCAGAAATTCATCCCCGCGACACTTTCTCATGATCTTGCCCGCATGAATCTAGGTAGTGAACTGTATTGCTTGGTCTTGAATTGAAAGGATAAAGTATCCACGTGACTTTTTAACAAGACCATACTCTTTCTTCATTTTGTCAGCTAATTCTTTCTCCCCTATTTTCCCTCCAAATTCCTTGGCTGGGTCTGCTCCTTTGTGAGGCAACTTCATTATCCTATGGATGAAGATGTCGGTTATTGGGATGGGTTGCCCTAGCCAAAGAAACGCATCATGCACCATCGTGAGGATTTTGCGCACACACACTATGTTGATAACTGAGTAATGATAGTGCGGCACTAAGAGCATGTTCAACAAACTCGCCTTCTCAACACCTAGACCCATTTCATGGGCTCCAACATCGTAACCTCCGTTTCTTCATGGTATATCTTTTTCATTTATTTGTGGATTGCTAAATGCAGGAACTTCTCATGATTTTCAAGTTCCCAGTCCCCCATTTTCAGTACTAGAATGTGCGCTAACCTAGGACCTTCAAATTCGACTTGCTCAGGTAGTAGGGGTGTCGACACTGTGAATTTCCCATAATCAGGATCCTTGGTTACTTTGGTTCTTCCCTTTTGCGGAGGGATATACTCAGGAAGCCTTGAGATAGGCTCAATCTCTTCGGCATCGACTTCTTCAACACCTTGGTATTCCTCCTCTTCTAAATCCACCACTTTTTCTGGTTGTTTTTATTTTTTCTCCTTCTATCTCACCTCCTGATTCTTCCTCAGTGACATTCTCACCAGCAGTTGGATTCTCCTGACTTCTTATGCTTCTCTTTTGCAGTTGGATGTTTCTATTTTGTGGCGGAACTTTGTGGCCTTGGCAACCTTGGTGTAGTAGGAACATGGGTTGAGGCTTCCATTCTCGAAATCTCAAGGCTCGACACATCATACACAAAAAATTTAGAACTCATGGCTTCGATAGGGTTGGTGGAAGTCATTTGCTAAAGAATAACCTTCTGATTCCATGCAGGTAAGGCAGCAAATGTTGGGCTTGCCGCGAAATCCTCCCAGAATTGACGACTCATAAACTTCAGACAACAAATCACCCAAACTGTTAGGGTACAACCCTAACCCCTTTATTTATGTAATAAATCCAATAGGTTCGAGTCATAGTCATAGTTAGTTAAGGAGTCAATACAGCCCATATTAATAATTGTAAGTGATTGACCCGCATTTAAGAAAGGGACCAAAATTAGTTGCAACGGGCTATAATTAATCAATAAAGTGGTTAACCCTTGTTATGCAAAGGACCACTAGTCATTAGGTTGTTGAAGGTCATTTAGCTATAAATATTCATAGTTAGAAGGGAAAGATCATCGAGTCTTATTTTGTAATCAAGCTCTGCTTTGCTAGAGCTTGCCCCCTCGAAGAGGCAAGTGAACATTTTTGTCATCTATGAATAATAAAATACTTGTTGTTTTTCTCATTTTATTATGTGTTCTAGGTTGTATTTCTTTGCATATTTTGTATTCTAGAATTTCTCGCAGGTCAAGAGCATAACAAGTGGTATCAGAGCACTTTCTAGGGCCTGTGGTACCTCCATTTTTGGCGGAATTTCTTTTAAGCTAGAGACATGTTCTGATGTCTTTAAACCATGGGATCTGTCATTGAGCGCATAAACCTGTGGATTTGGGAAGGCATGCACACAGGAAATACAAGAGGTGGTCACACATGTTGGACTCCCTTGTAACCCCTGTGGGTACCCCTTCGAGTAGCAGTGCATTAGACAGAACCGTGCACAGATTGCCTTCCACGCACCCTCCGGGTATATCGAAAGCCCCCTAGGCTCACCTAAAACCTCGTCTTATATAATACGTCAGTCGTCTTCCTGCTACATTACACTGAGAATAGCACTCGGGGAGATTACTTGCGCATATGATAGGGTAGCTAGGTAGTAAGTCTAAGGGTACAATTGATCCTCCTTAGTTAAGCCTTGAAATATTGGGTCGAGTACTATTGTTGACCCTTATGTATATTATGATCTGTAGCACCTAACACTCCTTTGTGACCCTAGTTCCCTTGAATCTCTGAAGATCATCCATTATCTTATTTATAAGATTAGATCCAGCAGTAGGGGTTCTACTGCCGCAATACGATTCAGATCTAGCAGTTGTGGTTTTGTTGCCGTTGCCACAGTCAGATCCACCAGTTGGGGTTCTACTACCATAGTACCATTCAGATCTAGTAGTTGGGGTTCTATCACCATTGCACCAATCAAATCCACCAGTTGGTGTTCTTCCACCGCAGTCCAACTCACATTCAGTCGTTGGGGTTTCGCACGCAGATCTGACCCTCTATGCACCAAGGCTTGTGGCTGCTATAGTTTGGGCCCGATTTCTGCATGAAATTGGTCAGGATCAAGTTTTTTGGAAATTAGCCACTGTAATATTGATCAGTGGGGACTAAAACTCCATTCGAAGTAAAAATAAAAATAAAAATAAATATAAATATAAATAAAAATCTAAGGCCTTCCTGAGACGGTTACAAGAGACTTATCCCATAAGATTTAGGATGACAAGCTAATCGCAGTGATACCATTCACTTGTCGGCTTCAATTTTTTGGTGGTCCATATTTTTTTCAAAGTGACGTCAAGTGACCGAGATCTGTGTATGGTAGAAACAGAGCTCAAGTCATGGCCAATGAGAAGATTGAGTACCTTGAAAAGAATTTGGATTCTTTCCAGGAAGAGAAGCAAAAAATTACATAATTTATTGCACAATTCAATAAGTTAACGTTGGAGTTGCATCCGGAGGCACATGGTATTGATGAACCCATTGAAGGAGAATCTAGCCATCATATTCACTTCCATGGAAATCACCAACATTCCCACCCTCAACCACCCAAGTTGGACATGTATAAATTTGATGGCTCTAATCCGGCAGTATGGGTAGCACAAACGGAACAATATTTCATCCTGGATGATATCAGCGATGATTCAACTAAACTATGTGTGGGAGCCCTTTACTTGGACCAAGAGAGATGGTAATGGTGGCAGTGGCATCGGAAATGCTATCCTGATAACATAACTTGGCAGGTTTTCTCAAAATCCCTTTGTGATTACTTTGACAGAGAATCTAATTTTTTGGGTCGTCTTACTAAGTCCGACAGACAAGCACGGTAAAAGACTACATTGCAGCCTTTGAGACATTGGCCATCCAAACAAAAGGTCTAGGAGATGAATTCTACTTGGAATGTTTTATAAGTGGTCTCAAAGAAGTCATCTAAGTACATGTTCGGATGCACCACCCACCTACATGGATAGATGCTTGCACAAAGGTTGTCGAAGTGGAACGTGCTTTAGCTGCCTAGTCTACTCATCTAAATTTCATAGCCAAGGGACACCCCACCTAGGCTCAAGGCCCTACCCAAACATTTAAGGTTCAAAAGGTCTCCCCAACAGAAATGGTTGAAAGAAGAAAACAAGAATTGTGCTACTACTATGATGACAAATACTCCTTGGGCATAAATGCAAGGAACCAAAATTCTTTCAAATTGATGTTACAGATCACAGCTCATCGGAGAAAGTCCCACCCCTTGGGGGACCAGAGGACAAAGTTGAGGAAACCCAGCAGGACAATGAGCTCACAGCTCCTCCAGAGGAACCAATTATCTCGCTACATTCTTTGGCGGGCATTTTTGTGCCCCAAACTCTTAAAATCAGAGGCTTTATTAAACATCGCCCTATAGTAGTATTGATTGATAGTGGCAGCACTCATAAATTTATCCATCAGCGAGTCTTTGAAGTTTTTCATTGTTTTGTATGGGTAGTCTCTAATTTCCAGGTCCTTATTGCTGATGGGGGGACAATGAAATGTGAAGTCCGTTGCGAAAGTATTAAACTTCAGAAGGGAGACTACCACCTAAAGGCCCACATGTTTGCAATTAACATGGGTGGTTGTGACATTATCTTGGGTGTTGAATGGCTTCGCACACTAGGCCCAATCACAATGGATTTCTAGGAGTTATATATGAGCTTCAAGTAGAATGACCACATGCATACACTCCGTGGACTCCAGGTAGATTCTCCTTCTATCATCAACTCACATCGAAAGGAAAAGTTGTTGAAAAAGGGTCATCATGGAGTTATCGCCCAGTTTAATGCCATCCAAGCCATAGAACCCACTACTCTTAAACCACCACCAAGTATTTGACAAACCTAAAGAGCTTCCACCCTGTAGAGGGGAACATGATCATAGCATCACTTTGGTCCCAGGGAACAACCACTGAATGTGCGCCCATATCGATATCCTTTCGCCCAAAAATCATCAAGGAACTCCTTGAAGCTAGTGTTATTCATCCTAGCATCAGTCCTTATTCATCACAAGTGGTCATGGTGCTCAAGAAAGATGGGGAATGACACATGTGTCCATACTTTTGGGCCCTCAACAAGCTCATTGTCAAAGACAAATTCCCTATCCTGGTTGTTGATGATCTTCTTGATGAACTACATGGTACTCAATTCCTTACTAAGCTAGATCTTCACTCTGGCTATCACCAAATAAGGATGAAAGAAGTAGACATTCCCAAGACTAATTTCTGAACTCATGTAGGCCACTATGAATTCATGGTCATTCCATTTGGTCTCTGCAATTCCCCATCCACTTTTCAAAGCCTCATGAATCACCTGCTGAAACTGTATCTCTGAAAATTTGTCCTTGTTTTCTTTAATGACATTCTCATCTATAGCCTCACCTGGGAAAAAAATCTTCAGCATGTAGACCTGATCTTGCAACTACTCCAAAATCACAAATTATTTGTGAGATTTTCCAAGTGCTCTTTTGGCGTGGAAGAAGTCAAGTATTTGGGCCACATTGTGGGTCGTGAAGGTGTCAGGGTTGATCCCAAAAAGATACAGGAAATGCAAGATTGGCCCCAACCAAAAACCTTGAATAGTTTGAGGGGATTCTTAGGTCTCACCGACAATTATCGCAAATTTGTCTGCAATTATGGTCGCATTGCTAGACCCCTCACTAAAATTCTCAAGGAAAATTCATTCATCTGGACTAATGCAACACAACAGGCGTTTATTGATCTCAAAAAAGCCATGTGTTCCACTCTAGTATTGGAACTACCCGACTTCACCAAATATTTTGTGATTGAATGTGATGCTTCAGGTGCTGGTATTGGTGTTTTCTTAATGTAGGAAGTTCGAACCTTGGCTTTCACCAGCCAACAACTAAGTGGGAAACATCTGGGACAATCTACCTATGATAAAGAGATGATGGCCATCTTACATGCAGTAGATACCTGGTGACCATACTTATTGGGGCGATGTTTCCAAATCTGCACAGACCATCAAAGCCTTAGATATTTTTTGGAGCAACGTCTATCCTCGCCACAGAAAAATAAATGGTTGGCCAAAATGTTTGGATATGATTATGAGATAATTTACAATAAAGGGTGTGACAATGTAGTAGCAGATGCTTTATCACGCCAATTTAAGGATGAAAGCACCCTGCTATCAATCTCTCTTCCCATACCAGATTGGATTGAAGAAGCCCATAAGAAATGGTTTTCACACCCCTCTCTCTCCCAACTCATTAATAACTTGAGAGCATATCCTAATTCCTTAGTTGACTACTCTTGGAAGGATGGGATTCTTCACTACGAGGATCGAGTAGTTATATCGTCGACATCCACCCTCAAAATGCACATTTTGGTTGAGTTGCACTCATCTTCCATGGTAGGCTATGCAGGCATTTAGAAGACTTATGCTCGCACTCATCATTCCTTCTTTTGGACAAGAATGAAAACTGACATTCTTACTTTGCTGAATGTGATGTGTGTCAAGGCCACAAAGGAGAAACAATCAAGTTACCAGGAACCTTACAACCATTTCCAATCCCTGCCTCCATCTGGATAGATGTTTCTATGAATTTCATTACTGGTCTCCGAAGTGAGGCAACAAATCAGTCATCATGGTGGTTGTGGACAGACTTTCTAAATATGCTCATTTTTATGCTCTACCCCACCCATTTACCCCCACTTTGGTGGCTAAAGCTTTCATGGACCAGATCTTCAATTTGCATGGCATGCTCACTTCCATTGTGTATGATTGCGACCCGAATTTCACCAGTAACTTTTGGCAAGAAATTTTCAAGCTACAAGGCACCCAGCTCCAAATAAGCAATTCCTATCATCTCCAAACTGATGGTCAAACTAAAGCATTCAACAAATGTTTGGATACATACCTGAGGTGCTTCACTTCAGAAAAGCAGCATCAATGGGTCCAATGGCTACCTTTAGCTGAATGGTGGTATAATACTAACTATCATGAAGCCACCAAGATGATTCCATATGAAGCAGTGTATGTTCAACTCCCACCTTCACCTATTTCTTATATCCCTAGATGCTCTAAGATGGAAGCAGTTGATCAACTCCTACAGAACCATGCAACCATGCTAGCTCGTCTCAAATATAATCTCCATCAAGCTTAGAATCGAATTAGGAAATAGGCAGACCAACATCGTTGAGAGTGCACATTTCAAGAAGTGCATTAGATATTCCTGTGGTTGCAACCATATAAGCAAACATCACTCAAAGAAAAGGGTTGCCAGATTTTAGCTCCAAAATTCTACGGACCTTATCAAATACATCAGCACATTGAAATAGTAACCTACAAGTTGGCCTTGCCACCAAGTTCAAAAATCCATCCAATCTTCCATGTATCATGCCTCAAGAAAGTGGTGGGGAAAAATTGCAGAATTCAAACCAGTCTACCTGAATTGGATGAAGAAGGTTCACTTTGGCTCCAACCTGAACAGGTCTTCGATACTCGAGAATGACATCTGCGTGGCTACACGATCAAGGAAGTACTCGTCAAGTGGAAAGACACCTCTCCAAAAGATGTGATCTAGGAACCAGCCTCTATTCCTCAACAGTTTTTGCAGCTTCAGCCTTGAGGACAAGGCTCTTTTGATGGGGAAGGGCATGTTAGGGTCCAACCCTAACCCTTTATTTATGTAATAAACCCAATAGGGTTGATTCATAGTCATAGTTAGTTAAGGAGTCAATAAAGCCTGTATTAATAATTGTAAGTGGTTGACCCACATATAAGAAAGGACTACAGTTAGTTGCAACAGGCCATAATTAATAAATAAAGTGGTTAACCTTTGTTATTCAAAGGACCACTAGTCATTAGGTTGTTGAAGATCCTTTAGCTATAAATATTTGTAGTTAGAAGGGAAAGATCATCGAGACTTATTTTTTAATTGAGTTCTGCTTTGCTAGAGGTTGCCCCCTCAAAGAGGCAAGTGAACATTGCTTTCATCTCTGAATAATAAAATACTTGTTGTTTTTGTCATTTTATTCTGTGTTCTGGGTTGTATTTCTTCGCATAGTTGGTATTCTGGAATTTCTCACATGTCAAGAGCATAACACAGGCAAGTCTCATGATGCAAAGTGTTCTTCAGAGGTCCAACATGATTTATATGCATTTTTTAATTCAAATCCAACCATTCCCCCCAATTTCTGATAATAAATGTCTCTTTGGCAGCAGATCTTCAAATAGTTTCTCCATAAATAGCACCTACTCTCTCCTCTTAATTAATTTTCAGCCATCAACTCATAAATAGTAACCTCAACGACTACTTTTTGACTCTTCTCCGTAGCACCATCCTCCATGGCACAATTTATCTAACGCAGCTTCACCTGGAGTACCCCTGTCACCCGTCGCAAAGTCTTTCTACCACATTCTTCACCTCGTTGACTAGTGTATTTTATAGTCCCGCAATCCCTTTTAGCTTCTTGGATTACTAAGACTGTCCTACTACCATATAGTCACTGTATAGTGGTAGGATACCTTGTGTACAGCTTCATCCTACTTCCATTCACTCACCCAGGGAATGGTTCCCCATTCAGCTTCGTGAGTTGAACTATGTCACCATCTGTGATATCCTTGATAACATATAGCCACAACTAGTGCATTTGAAACTTTCCTGGAAATTTTGTAAACTTACTATCATATAACAACACTAAGTCATCCACCTTAAACGTGCACAGCTTAATATGCCTATCATGCCATGATTTCTCACGTTCTTTTTGCACTTGCTGATGAAATCCTGTAAGAAAGTGGTCTTCTTCCAACTCCATCAACTGCGTGAGCCATCCCTCCAAGGTCTCATGGTCCGCCATCTCGTTCAGGGCTGTAATCCATAAACTTGGCACAATATACTCCATCAGCATGACTGCTTCAAACCATAGACCAACCTTAACAGAGTTTGGCCTGTCAGCTTCTTACAGGTCATCTTATAAGCCCATAACATAGCAGGGACACGCATGTCCCAATCAGTCTTCTGCTGTTGCAGACCTTTGTCAATGCATTCTCCAAGATCTTATTAAAACCTTCCACCATGTCATTCACCTATGGGTGATAGGGTGTGCTCTTCTGATGATATACTTGAAATTCTTCCAATATCGCGTTGATCGCTTCATTCAAATAATGAATACGCCTATCACTCATTAATATCTTTGGGAATCCAAACCTTGTAAAGAAACACTCGAATAGAAACTTCACAACAGTGGCCATTGTACAATCCTTCATTGGTTGTGCTTCTGCCCATCTAGTTAATTACTCTGTTGCTGTAATGATATACCGCATGCACGTCTTCTTTCTCGGTGGTTGTATGGGACCTATAAAATCAATGGTCCATTTCTCAAATACCTACAATGAAATTTGAGGATTTAAATGAAATTCATCCCTTCGCGAAGGCTACCCCGTCCTTTGGTAAGCATCGCACACCTTGCAATACACCTTAGAATCCTTGTGTAACATTTGCCACCATAACCCAACACGTAAAATCTTCTGCGCGGTCACTTTTCCTGCATAGTGACCTCCTGCCACTCTGCCATGGGCTTCACCTGTGATAGTCACGCATTCAAAATCCAAAACATACCTTCGCAATATCTCATTTGACCCCATCTTATACAAATGACCCGTAATTACCGAAAAATCTGAAGCACGAACAACTAACTCCTTCTTTTGTTGAGTTGAATAGCCTTTCGAGTTTGTTCCTTTCATTAAAAACTAAATAATGTTGGAAAAATGATCGTCCATGACGTGCACTGTAAAGAGTTGTGTGTCTGGCAGTCCTTCCTCCAAACTACTAGGTTCTTCACCTCTTATGATCCTTGATAGATGGTCCAGACCTGTATTAAGCCTTCTAGGCTTCACAATCACTTCGAAGTCATACTCATGGAACAATAGCAACCATCAACATATCTTCCCCCCCAGCACAGGCTTACTGACCAGGTACTTCATCATGAAGTGATCTGTATACATTTTGAAGTGTCCACCCAACAAATAATGTCTAAACTTCTATAACGCGTAGACCATCGCCAACCCTTCGCGCTCTATAGTGGAATATTTTGTCTCAGCTTTGGATAACTTTTGGCTCGCAAAAGCTATCGAATGATCAATATCTCCTTCTCCTGCTTGTTTTATACTACTCCCAGCACAATACATGAGGCATCAACATGCACATGAAACTCATTTTTCAAGTCTAAAAACACCAAGATAGGAATTACTGTTTTCTCCTTCAAGACATCTAGGTTGTGCTGACAATATTCATCCCAACACAACATTGGATCCTTCTTTAACAATTTTTTCATCGGCACGATGATCTAGGCATATGCCTTGATAAACTCCTTGTAGTACCTAGTGTGTCCCAATGTCGTGCACAACTATTTCACATTCCTAGGGGGTTCTAAATTCACAATAACGGTGATCTTTGTAGGGTCCACCATCAATCCTTGTTTACATACAACATGGCCAAGAAAAATCCCAAAAGGTACATAGAATATACACTTTTTCAATTTCAGTGCGATCTGATACATTCGACAGGTATCTAGCATGAGGCGCAGGCTCGCAATATGTCGCTTCACCAACCTAAACATGGTGTAGTCATTGAAATATACTTCTAAGAACTTGTGAACAAATTCCTTGAACGTTGTGATCACTACCTGGGAAAATATTGCAGGCACATTCTTCAATCCGAATGGCATAACCGTATATTGGAAGAAGCCCCACTCCATCACGAAGGTTGTTTTGATTTGATCCTCGGTGTGATCTTTATTTGATGATAACTTGAAAAACCATCAATGAACAAATATGCCTCCTGTCCGCCAACATTTTCTAATACTTCGTCAGTAAACAGTGTAAGAAGTGGATCATGTACACAAGTGTTATTAAACTTCCATAGATCTACGCATATGTGGATTTGTCCCTTATGTTTCCTTTCTTGGACCACCATTGGGCTTACCCAATCGAATTCTTGTATAGGCTCAATAATGCCAGCTTCCAACATCTTATCTAGTTCTAGGTGCACCTTTTCCTTACACTTTGGATTCAATCGATAAGGTCGTTTCTTAATAGGCTTTGCATATAGTTTCAATGTAACCTTCATAATGCCTAAATCTTCAACAATCCCTTTCAAATATGAAAAAGTCGTGGGTAATAAGTCCTAGTACTCCCATAGTAGTTCAAATACCTTATCAACCATATCTTTGTCCCAATAATCTCCTATCTTCGTGAACTTGGGTTCTTCTTCAAACCCAATGTTTACCTATCAAGTTTTCAAAGGCTCTAATCTATCTAGGTTTGCTACCTTCGATCCTTCAACGTCGTGTTGTCCTTCGGTCTCAGAGATGGTAATATTCTGTGGGTCATTCTCTTCTTCAATAGTCAAATTATAGCATTCCATTGCATGGCACCGCTATGTACTCCAATCTATATAAGTCCTTTATATTGGTTCCTTCAGCATCCTGAATATAGCTGCTTTTATTTCTTGCAGCACTTCATCAATGCTCTCAAACCCATCCTCATAGCTTAACGTTAATAGAAAACTCTCCCTGAAAATGTCCCATTCTTCCATCCATTTTCGAAGCTCTATCTCCAAGTACCAGTTCATTGGGATCGTATCCAATGTATGGCAGAATTTATACACCCACTCTCATTGTGGTTTATGTTCCCCAGGCCTTAGCGCATCGTGCTAAAAGATCGCGCGGATCATCCTTCCCACTGTATTTTTCTATCATTTGGGTATTAGTATACCCAAACCTCAACTTCATCATCCTTTAGTATTCTTTCCATCCACTAAATTTCTCCGTGTGCATGCCCCACCAATGGGCAAGCGTAGCACGCAACGCCAATTCTAATGCTTGGAATAGATGTTCCTTGGGTACCTCCTTTTCAAATTCATCCAGGAACAGTTCTACATCAGTTAAACCATTGTAATGTGGAATATTCCTTACCTCGGCCAAGGCACACCCCAACGACTTGTTCATCATGTTGCAACGGTGCGTAGATACTTCATGCAGCCTATTCTGCCAATTCTCAAGCTCTTCATCGAAATCTAAGCCACAAGAGTTGTCCCTATCCCATGCAATTCGCCCATCGGCTATAGGATTGATCAAATCCTCATCTCGCATTTTCATCTTGTATATCTGATCTAGGTCATCATCACTTTCTACATAGTCACAGACAGGTTCAGTATACCGCGCTCCCTTTGCAGGGTCTAGTGGCACTATAACCATGAGTGACTTCCTTTCAAACGAAATTGTCCACTTCTTTAAGATGATTACCCCATTCATATCAATAACCCAATCAATCCCTAACGACGCAAGGGAGGGATTAATTTCATCCACTATTTCGATGACCTCGAAGTCAGCCAACGCGCTTGCTTCCTCAATGTCCACTGCTACACCATATAAGTGTCTCATCAAAATAATTTTTTATTGGTTTTCCATTCATAACTGAATAGGAGACTAGTGTAGGTCACCCCAACCTTTCCCATGTCTTCTTAGGTAAGACATTTGCATCCAATCCTAGATTGAATATTACCTGATCCATTTCATATTCACCTATATACACGTTTAGCCTCATCTCACGCCTCGTTCATGCTTTATGCTTAGCAATCTTTCTGACTGTGCATTGTTCAGTGGGAGTCTTTTCCTTATGTGTGCACTTGTTAATTAAATCTTGCAACCCTTCTACTACTTTCTAATCACATAAGAGCTTCATGCAAGTCTACAGAAACGTAGATATCACTGAAGGATCTACTTCTTGCATTGCGCTAGTCTTAGGTGCTTTTTCCTAACTACCTGAGGTAGATGCCTCAACGAAGTTCTTCTTAGCCTCTATGAAGGTCTCCTTAGCCCGATTAAGATCAAAATTTGCCTCCTTCTCAACAGCCTTGTGCACCCATTCGTCTTCCTTCGGCTGCCTTCCTTTATCCTCACCTGTCATTATGCCACTTGTCAACATGATATTCATGTTTTGGTCCTCTTTGTGGGGTTCAGCCCTCATCATCTGAATGTATTACATATTCTGCTACAGTTGCACCTTCTTCTCTTGCATTTTTTCCAAAAGGGCTGGACACTCCTCTATGACATGGTCAAACTGTTGACAATGTTGACAATATGGATGCATGGGATTTGTACAGTCTCGTGTGAAGTGCCCTACTTCGCCATAGTTATAGTAGATGACCTACCCACCCCCTTGAACTGGTCCAGCGCCTCTTCCTCATACTCAACCTTGGAATCCTCCGCGCGCTGCTCCTACGCCTTGATCTGGAGGTCAAGTTTCTGCCTACATCCTATAGGTAGGGGTCTTATCCATCATTAGCTCATAACTTATACAATGGTGTTCATCGTGCCCTAATGACTTACACAAATTGCAAAATAACTGCTGATGGGTTTGTACAAGCTTCTACAATAGATGGCAGTTATCAGTAGCATGTTGTCCTGTAACCTGACAGATAGTTCACCATAATGCAACTCGCACACTCATACCAATATTAGTCTCTAGTTTTAGGGGTACAAGCCCTCCCCCTATAATATAATTCTTAAAGACCGAGCAATGATCCTTATCATGTCCATGGATCTTACATTTTAGACACCAAATCTTAGTGCGCACCTCCGATTGAGCTTACCTTCCCGTTTTCAAGCTCTGCAATTCCAAGTGTAGGCTCTCCAACTATGAATGAATCGGTTGCACCCTGAGGTTCCTATTTGTTGGACACCTAATCCTCTAAGGGTTAGTGTGGAAGCCGAATAGACAAACGAAGTCCAAGAGACCTTAGGATGTGGAACCCAACGGTCACAACATGTACTATAAATGGATATCATTTGTTAATAAAAAATGGATTCTCATGATTTATCTTTCATATTTTGTTGCTGCCCATGTGTGTGTTTAACATGGTATCATAGTAGGTATATTCCTACCCTACATAATTACTTTGAGCCATTTGTTTTATGGCCTTTCTGTGCAGGTCATTTCTGCCATCACTTCTGCACTTCATGAATATTTTCTCAGCTAAATTCTAGCTGCAACCTTTGTCATTTCTGCAACCCTATTTTTAGCATTCCTACCCTTGTAACTCCCTTTTCTGCCTATTTGCCTATCATGCCTATGTTCTGCCCATATTTGCGAACTAACATCACTGACATGGTAGTATGGTGTGACGAGTGCATATTTGGTGATATTGCTCCTATTATTTCGAAAAACGCCCTCTCCAATTATTTCAAAAACTGTTGAAGACTGGATTGTCTTGCTATTCTCCGGGCATTCAAAACTGGATTGTTGTGTTCCCATAAGCAGTGTTTTGCTATCTCTCACCTCGTAGAAACTTTCCATTGCAGCTTGTTTGCAGCACGCTCCATACATTACTCTCTGTGAGTTATCCCAGCAATGTGTTTAGAACCTTTGGGCATTGAATTGGTGATGTGTCAAAATCAATTCGCTCCCACTTCCAACTCCAATTAGAACACAGGTCCCTGTCAGAATTCTTGTTGAGTGAAGTATTACAATCATTCCTAGTGATGAGCGTCAACAGGGAATTGTGTGAGTTATCCTAGCATTGTGTTTAGAGCCTTTGGGCATTGAATTGATGATTTTTCGAAATCAATTCACTCCCACTTCCAACTCTAATTAGAACACAGGTCCCTATCAACATTCCCATTGATTGAAGTATTGCAGTAATTCCTGGCGATAAGCGTCAATAGGGAATTGAAATCAAGTCTTGGAGGAGAAAGCCATGATCGAGGAGGAATTTTCACCTCTTCTGTTGTAGCCCGATAAACTTCCACGCCGCCCATCTCTTGCAGTGGCCTCAACCCATCTCTTCATTATCTACCTTGTAAGGGTTGTCAAAAATATACGAATTACAAAGTTACTGCCGATTATCATAAAGATTCCGCTAGTGGTATCATAAATTTAGGCATTGAGGATGCACTTCAACTGGGAAGAGGATCTAATTTGGTTCAAGCATTGGGTGGCGTTCCTGATGTATCCTAGTCTCAGTTCCGAAAATCGCTGGTGGTATCTTCTTTGACTGTTTTGTTATTTTAGTGGCTCTGAATGGATCCAAATAGCTATGCAACATCTAGTTCTGTAGTCCCACATACGGACTGTCCCATCCTCTGAACCTGTGATAACTTGGTTTTGTGATGAGTGTGCAACAATACAATGCAAGCAATTTGAATGCATTGAATGGTTAAGGTATGTTGACTTTTGAAGACCGAAATATGTTAAGGAACATATTTTTTAAAGAGATCTGTGCTTGGTTCAGTGGTATGAACTTTTAATAAGTTTGATACATATATTAAATGGTGCATAAACTCTTGAAGGTTGTGACTAGCGTTGTGATATATATGTTGTGGTAAGCGTGGAACAGTTTGCATTATATACACAGCGATTGAAGCATTGAATAGATGTGTATTCTCAACTGTATTGATTGAATGTTGTGCATGAATATTACTTTGGGTTTTGGACAAAATTTAGTCAAATGGTGCGTTAAATTCCATGTTCGATGTCTCTGTCATGACTAAGTTAAATCCTGTGTTGCAGAAAAAAATAAAAAAAATTGACCTGGCTAAAGTATAAACATGTGTTTTGGCCTTTTATGATGCAATGGTCATGATTCCTTACTGTAATTTTTTGAACATCATGTAACTTGATGTGAGATGCTTGGGTGGTCGAATTGTTTACTAAGGTGAAAGAATATGCACTAGTCATTTTTGTTAAAGAGGATGTGTTGGTTCTGTGAAACCCATGAGGTCGTGGTGTATATATAAGTATTGTTTCAATGCTCGCTACTGAACTGACGATCAATAGTTTCATTTCATGGAGAAAAGATGATTATTTCCTGTAAGGGCTGATAGAGATGTCCTCCTAAATGTGCTAAGTTTTTGCGTGCTTTTTTGAGTGCTGCCATTCACTGCAGTCTTGCTTATTTTATATGAAGAAATTGATGATATTGTAAGCACTTGTTTTGGAAAAACGTGTAACAAAGTTTCACCCCAGGATTTCAAAGGTGAGCACTTCATCATCTGCCATCTCAAAATTATCAAATGTAAGGCGCTTCTTATGTGCTTTTAGCTTTGCAGTTTATGAGATTATGTACAACTCTTTCTCTGGTGATCTGTTATCCCACAAGTGCAGTTGTTCCACATGATATCATCAATGGTTACAAGAATGTATTAGCAGTCGCTATTGAACTTGACTATTCTTTTCCACTAGCCGAGAAAGTGAAGGAGTATTTGAAGGATCCAAGCAAGTTTGTAGTTGCTACTGCCCCAGTTGTGGCATTATATTTAAAATTCATTATAGTTTTTGTCTACATATATATGCATTGATTCCTTGTTACTTTGACTATTGCATAAGAGTTTGGTGGGTTGTATAAAGGCAATGATTGTTTTGACAAATAAAAGTAGTCTTTTGTGGAGAAAAGTTTAGTCGGTTGTATTGTCAGAACATAGTGCTCGTCATGAGTAAACTCTTATTTTTATGTAATGGATTAATTGGTGCTTGTTGGTTGCACACTGATCATTTGCTGCACATTTATAAAGGATATTGTTGTGTGCTGTGAGTGGGTATTACTTTTCTGCATTGAGTAGTAGTTGTGATCAATTTTTTAAGGTGTAATTCTAACATTGAAGACAAAAATAGCCAAAATCAATGAAGTATTAGAGTTCCTCAAAACTCTGATATTGTCTACTATTCATGATACGTTAAAAGACAGCAAAATTTCTCTCACAAACATTCAGGACTACCTACAAAATGCACAAGAGAAAATTGATTTTTTGCAGCTCGAATCTTAGCTACAGCAAGAAGAATTAAAACAGAGGAGTCATTTTGAACCTGTTTCTGATCAGAAGATTGAAACAGACTCCCATAAAGCAGCAAGGTTACATGCAGATGCATAAGTTCAGCTTGCACTTCCCAAGCCCATAATCAGACCCTGGGAATAACTTGTCCACAACAAACACAGAACTGGTCTTAGATATGACAAGGAATTGTCCTTTCATATTCCAAACTACTCCAAACCAACCCAACTTCAAAGTGTTGGATTTCTTCAAGACGGTTCATCTTCACCTACTCCTCATGACAGCTCACCTTTAGTTGTTTCCAATTTTGGTTCTCTTCCATAGCAGCCACAACAGATTGTGAAATGCCAACACTGTGAATGAGTTGGCCATATGAAAGATAATTGTTTTGATCTTCATCCATGTAAGCACTGTCATAAAACTAGTCATTCTTCAAACAGATGCTTCAGAAACAAGTCTCCTACAAGAACAAAGATTCATCTTGGATGGATCGCTTCTTAGTAATGGGCATCAACAACCAAGAAGATATTTCAGTCACATGTGAAAACTTGTTCAAAAGTATTGAACAGTCTTGCACTTGAGTTTTCTCCATCTTCTCACCTTGTATCTGACAGGGGGGGAAATGATGGTCATCTACAAGCTTCAAAGCCACATCAAGTGAGCCTGAGCCACAACCTGCCATATCAGACTTAGAGTTGTAGCCAGAGACAAAGATGCCCATGAGCATGCCTTCAGTTGGTAATCTGGGACACTTCCTCTAGCATAAGACTTTAGCTTCTTGCCAGTTTCGGAAGAATTCCAGGAATAGAATTGGGGACACTTCCTATAGCATAAGACTTTGACTTCTTGCCAGTTTCGGAAGAGTTCCAGGAATTGCATTAAGCATTCTAGAGTTGTTGGTCATCCTTAAACCAGGACAGGTTGAGACTTCCCTTTTTAGGTTGAAGTTCTCCCTTTTATACGGGGTGAGACCTCCCTTTCATGGTTGAAGGTTTCCCTCTTCAAAAAAATAGGAGCACTTCCTCTAGCAGAAGACTTCAGCTTCTTGCCAGTTTTGGAAGAGTTCTGGGAACTGCACTAAGTGTTCCAGTGTTGGTGGTCATCCTTAAACCACCGCCCTTTATACCAACATCTCAGAGAGCACATTCAGCCTAGTGTTGTCATGCATTTTTGCACATTTTGTATTACAACTCTCTTCCTGGACTCATACATAACCCTTCGGATTAAGGGGGGGAATGTTGGACACCTAATCCTCAATGGGTTAGTGTGGAAGCTGAATGGACAAAAGGAGTCCAAGAGACCTTGGGATGTGAAACCCAACGGTCACAACAATTTACTATAAATGTATATCAATTGTTAATAAAAAAGGTACTTGCATGTTTTATCTTTCATATTGTTCTTGTTGCCCATGTCTGTTTAACAATTATCATGCCTACATTGACAATATTAAAATATTTATAAGGTAAATATTGAAATATTTAGAAGTTAAATATAATTTTTTTAATTGATGCCAAATTATATTAATATTTAAGTGAAAAAAATTCTTGTCTAATTTGTCTAGAATTTGGTAGGAATTTCTTGGAATCATAAGTTTGAGTTGTAAACTTTCCACAATGGGAGTGTCTCAGGGGTACGGTGTTGAATCCATATATGTAGTTACAAACTCATTTTAAATAACAAAATTAATATTTGGCCAAAAAAGAAATCATGACATTGCGGCCAAAAACTCTAAACCGTTGCATGTTTAGATAATACATTTTATAATATGTTTAATTAAAACTAACCACTTCATTTCTATTTTTATTATAGACTATATTGTATTTTAATTTTGTGTATATTTTACTTTTACTTTGAAAGAGATATGTGTCAACTGCATGGAAGAACTTGCACGCCTCTCTTATGAATTATAGAATGCGCCCCTCGGAAGTTTCCCTTTCTGAAGTTATATTCCACCAAAGTGGCTTCCATTTCTTAGCGCCTCCCCATGAGGTTTGAATATTTGAATCTGTGACCTGAACTAGACCCCACGCACACCAACTCGTGTACACTCCATGGGTAATTTATTTTCAAATTATTATTATCATTTTAAATAATGATTAAGAATATAAAAAATAGATGGACCACCAATGGGGTAAATCTAGGTAGTGTAGTGCATTCCCAGAAAGGAGGCATTCCAGGTAGTATAGTGCATTCCCAGAAAGGAGGCATTCGGGGATTATCGCTATCATCTATCGGCTATTGCACCGCCCTTTAGTTCCTAACCTTGCGATATGCAATTACATCCCAACCGTCCATTTTATCCTCCGATACAATGGTTGAAATTACTCCCGATCAACAAAATTAATCATTGATCCTCTGCCATCCATTTACTCGCGACAGATCTAATGGTCCACAAAGTTTTCGGCCAGAAAACTTACGCGAGGATTAACTGCCCGATAAGCAGTTTTCTCTCTCCTCCCTGCTACCATGTGTCATTTGATCAGTGGAATCGGCACTCGCCCTTCAATACCACTTACGATTTTGATGTTGCCCGAAATTCGCATTCACTGTTACAAAACCACCTTCCTTGCAAATTAGGTTGTGACTTAATCCTAGCCGTTGATCTTCAATATTCGACGGCTATCGTGCATCGTTTCTTCACTTCTTGATTATCTCTTTACTTAGTTTTAATGCCACTTTTCAATGTTTCTTTGTGGTTTTCTGTTTTCAATGGTTCTGGTCCTTCCACTGCGCGACTCTCTCCTGAGCTTAACTTCGCATGTGTTATTTAACACAGTCTCTCCATAACATGCTTTGGTTCTTCGAATCGTCTTAAAGGTCCACTACGATCCTCTTTCTCATGCTTCTCTCTGTGTGTGTTCGCCAAACTCCGCTTGCAACTCTCTGTTACACAGAATATGCTAATTCATTCATTCATCCACCATTCCATATTCGATAACACACTTATAAATTGGAATTTAATATCTGTGCATATATATATCAACAACAATTACATAATGAGACTCTCTATCTCTCCTCGGCCTGGTCTTCTAATTTAATGGCCTCTATTCATTATCTAACCGTAGGCTTACAAACACTCCAATCTGTTATCTATATACCCTATCCAACCTCTCCAACCCTTGATCATGCCTTTTAGGCTTACATCTATACAAAGGGATTCTAAAACCAATTTCTGGTTTAGATCCATAAACTCCTCAACAAAATTCCTAATTCTCTTTCTCATTCCTAAGGATTCTCTCTAATCCACAAAATCATGAACTAACTCCTAATCTAATATTTACAATCAATTCTCAATCCTCTCATCACTCAACAATCCTAAATCTCTCATGTTCTCATATATTCGAGAACATTTACAATTATGCCTCACAATATTCAATTAATTCCCTATTCGAGCTTCTCTCATTAAAATCACTCAAAACATTAATAATTACATTTAATTCACTCTTAGGAAACCAACTTCCTTGAAACACAAGACCCCCTATGTCTACTAGAATACAATGATAATCTTGAGCTGAATGCTCCTGCATCAGACTCCTGAAGTAAGAAAATTTATGACCACTTGGTCATAAGTCTGGATAATTGCTTCCTCCTGGATCCCAAACTTTATTTTGTAATCTGTCTTTGCTTGTCCATTGTTCTATTACTGTTGTTGTCTGTTGTTGTTCTCCAGGTCTACATACCTTACGCTGCAATGCTCCACTTGCCTTACTTTCATAGTTTGCTACTGCCTTCCTCTTGTTGTCACTCCTCTTCTTCCTTGTTGTTGTCTTCTTCTGAGATACTTTCATCATTAACCTTCTTATCAGTTCAATTTTTTTGTCCAGTATATCCTTAGTTTGCTGATTGTTTTCATCTCTTCATTGTTGAACTCTCATTCTTGCTTGTTCTTCACTTATTTTTATCGCTTCCTTTTCATCCTTACCCTCTTCTTTACTGTTATTTTGCACATTTTTTGCTGCTGCTATATTGTCTTTCAGAACAATTTCCTGCTTCTTCTTCCTGCACCTTCCAACTTCTTCTTGATTATTATTTATGACAACTTCTTTGTCATCCTTCATCAACAATCTATCCTGAAAATCTATCCTCTGCTCTTCCAACTTCTCCTTGATTATTATTTATGACAACTTCTTTGTCATCCTTCATCAGCGATCTATCCTGAACATCTATCCTCCGCTCTTCCAACTTTCTTCTTTGAAAGTCTAACTCTCTATATAATTCAATGAATTTACTTGGAGTGAACTTTGGAGATTTTACACAATCTCCCATTTCTTCATTTGTTATTGTTCCATCATCACATGGTCCTTCCTCCTCTGCTAAATCTTCCTTAACATCCTTCATTAGATGTTCTTCCTCTTCTTCTTTCATTTGGCTGTCCACCTATGCCAAATATGTTCCAGTTTTTGCAACAAAATCTTCAATTATAAGACAATCATGAAAATAAAAAAATATAAAGGCTCTGTACCTCTTCTTCCTTTGGCAACACTTCGGTATGCTGCTCGAATCTCTCTTCTTTTGTCAGCATATCAGTATGCTGATTCAAACTCAAAGTACTCTCGAGACTCTCAGCTAGTCTCTCCTTCTCATCATTTGTTTCAATGATCTCCTTCAACACTTGTCCACTGTAGTGAATTGATTCTTTTCCAGTCTCCTTGTCATATTCTTCTTCAGAACTTTGATCTTCTGGAAGGTATTCTTTCATGTTTTTGACAGCTTTAAAAGACTGCCTATCTTCTTCCAAACCTACAATCATACAAAAATCATTAATTTCACAAATACAGGACCTTTCGGTCTCATTTGATGCTTCAGTCATCAAGTCTTCTAGCTGCTTTGAATCATTCATATGATTCAATTCCTCTGGTTCTTCATCACTTTCAAAAAGTAATGGTCCAAGTTCTGGTTCACATATTGAAACTTCAACATCTTCTTCAGCATCTCCCTTTTGTTGTAGTTCAACTCTTTTGAGTTTCTCTGTCTCCAATTTGGTATCTAAAATCTATTCAAGTTCCCTTAGCTCCTTTATTATCTGCATATTCACCTGTTGATTCCTCTTCTCTTGTAGCCTCTGCCACTTCACTTTCTTCCTCATGACATAACCATATTTCTGGTCCGCTTCATTTCTCTTCATCACTCATTCTCATGCCATTTTCCTTGGCATCTTTCTCCTTTTGTCCTTTGTTGTGATATCTTTCAGAACCTCTGTTATGGTTGTTACTAGTCATCATCCTCTCCATGAGTTCCTCACTCACTTTACTATGAGTTGCACTAAAGCCTCTACAATAGCGAGTCCTCCTTGTTGCTACTTACCTCACCAAGCTCTCCTCACTTAGTCTTTTGGCAAGAAATTGTTTCTCTATCTCTGGAACCTCCTTTAATCACTTCTCTTTTCTCCTTCTAGGCTTCAACTCATCTGCATATTCTAAGAACACAATTGTCATCTTTATCCAATATCTGTTGGAATCCCTCAAGGTTCTGCCACATTTTTGCTTTCTCTTAGAAACTCTTACCAGCTTCCTTTATCTCTTAGCAATTCTACCCACATCCTTTGTGGAATTAACTTCGGGAGTTGCACCAATACTTTTGCATCAATGCAAAGACTACAACTTTCTAATCTTCAAATCAAATTAAAATAAAACCATATCATCTTACCTTAAATATCTCTGCCTGATCTTGTCCTCCCATTCATCTGCACTTTTGAATGGATTGTCCTTTCCACTAGCCTTCAGATGTATCTTCAAACTCTGCTACTTTAAAAACTTACAAAAATCCCTCTTACAGTTTAACTACTGTAATCCTGCTCTAAAATTTCATTCATTCAATATTTGTTAATCATTAGACAAATTTGCATACCTTCACCTACCTTTAGGATCTCACCATTTCCACAAGTCTATTTAAGCAAATCTTCATGCTTCCACTGTAAAAATTCTCAATATTCAGCTATTGTCAATCAGATTTAGAATCTGATTCTTTCTTCCAATCTTTCGGCTTTATCTTGGCAAAGCTTAGCTATCAGCAACAATTTATCCTTTGCTGAGTTTTTTTTCCACTAAGAAATCCTTACCAATTCCTTCCATTACTGCTTCTTAAGGCTTGATCTCCTTTTGCTGAGATACTTCATTAGTTGCAACTATCAATCTTCAATCTATTTCTTCATCCAGCAAAACTCAAATCAGAGTTAAATAAGACAATACCTGCATGGTTTCTCAAGCAGTCTCCACCCACTCTTCACATTCGAGTGAATCTCCATTCTCCCAAACATCGCTATAGATTCTTTATGTTTATGCAATCTCTTCTTAATTATTACTCACCTGCCTCTAAGAACTTAGTTGTTCTTCTCCATTCTCCCAACTGTACTCTGGTTGCTTAACTGTCAGATTAGAATCTGATCTCCCTTGCCTACATACGCATCTTTACAAATATCTCTATTCTAAATTCTTTCAAAGAAACTTTCACACATAATTTCTTTGTTCAGCTCTGATACCAAATGATGCAGGGTAACCCCTACTTTACCCATAGTATGCATGTAGACCTATGCATAAACCATTTTCCCAAGAATTAATATGACCTACTAGTTAAAATCTTCATTAATGGTGATGGTTAAGGCCCTTTTCATTAGAACTCATGCGGAAACATGCTAATAGACTAATCCAAAGTCTAAACCCTCTTTAAGCTTTTCATGGGGACTTTATCACCCCTCATAAATCCTTGTAAATCCTTATTCTGCACATGCATAAAAAAACCCCCTTTTTAACCTTGGGTTATAATTGGAAACCCATTAAAACCCTTTTATCACGCTTTAATCGATTATACACCCTTTATAAAAGATAACACACAAAACAACATAAATCATACCTTTTCTTCCTTTCATAACCCTTTGCACAGTTATCAATAAATGCCTTTGTTGCAATCACTCATCACAGTCCTCACAATCACACCACATATATGCCTCATCACCCCTTCCGACTCCGATATTCGACTATCAGAACGTTTAAATCACACCTTTGCAGTAAAACCCTCGGCACAACACTTTATAGAAATAAAAAAGAAATACATTACAACTCCGCTTCGAACCATATAAGCAGATCTCAAATATTATCTACCCACATTCATAAATATCGTCGGGTCTGTTAATACCAAGTCTTCCTGCACTATTGCTCCAATCTCCAAAACGCTCGACCTCCGATCAATGATTATCGCTATCTACTATCGACTATCGGCTATCGCACTGCCCTTTAGCTCCTAACCTTGCGATATGTGATTACATCCCAACTATCTGTTGTATCCTCCGATCCAACAGTTGAAATTACTCCCGATCAACGAAATTAATCGTTGATCCTCCGCCATCTATTTACTCGCGACAGATCTAACGGTCCACAAAGTTTTCGGCCAGACAAATTACGCGAGGATTAACCACCCGATAAGCGGTTTCCTCTCTCCTCCCAACAACAATTACATAATGAGACTCTCTATCTCTCCTCGGTCTGATCTTCTAATTTAATGGCCTCTATTCATTATTTGCACGTAGGCTTACAAACACTCCAATTTGCTATTTATCTACCCTATCCAACCTCTCCAACCCTTGATCATGCCTTTTAGGCTTACATTTATACAAAGGGATTCTAAAACCAATTTTTGGTTTAGATCCATAAACTCCTCAACAAAATTCCTAATTCTATTCCTCATTCCTAAGGGTTCTCTTTAATCCACAAAATCATGAACTGACTCCTAATCTAAGATTTACAATCAATTCTCAATCCTCTCATCACTCAACTATCCTAAATCTCTCATGTTCTCCTATATTCGAGAACATTTACAATTATGCCTTACAATATTCAATTAATTCCCTATTCTAGCTTCTCTCATTAAAATCACTCAAAACATTAATAATTACATTTAATTCACTCTTAGAAAACCAACTTCCTTGAAACAAAAGACCCCCTATGTCTACTAGAATACAATGATAATGTTGAGCTGAATGCTCCTACATCATTTTATGAAACAATTATGAGAAATTGAAGTGATATTCTATGAATTTAATAACCCGTATTTAAAATGTGGACCCAGGTTAGATTCAAAAAAGTGAGGAATGGAAATCAAACTTGAGAGGTTTCATTACTTTTGAAATTTACTATGGGGTAACCACCCTCTTTTATGAGAATATTTCTTTCTCACTCATTGTGAAAGGTGGTATGATGACTTTCATTCCTTATAATTGCCGACTTTATTCTTTTTATAATTGTTTGATTTATATGCTTTAGAGTTTTTGGTTAGATTTGGGCAAAACAATTTTTGGCGAGGTGTGTATTTTTATTTAGATTAGTAGTTTTTGAATGTGTAAATGACTTTAGCACTCTGAAAAATATTTTAGGCATTTAGATTGTGCAAAAAAAAAATTAATGTTTCCAATAAATTTCCACCTAATTCTAAGCAAATTTGACAAGAAAATGTGCCCAAAAAACCTCTAGAATGTAATATCAAGCCATTTTTTTAGCTCTCTCTCGCTCTCTCTCTCTCTCTCTCTCTCTCTCTCTCTCTCTATATATATATATATATATATATATATATATATATATATATATATATATATATATATATATATATATATATATATATATAAATATTAATATCTATATATATATATATAGATGGACGGTGTTTATACTATTTATGACAATGTTTAGTGTAATTTATAATAGACTCGATAATCAAAAAGTCAAGTTAGCTCATGAACGAGGTCTTCTCTAGTCATGGGTTCCTTCCACGAGTCACGAGAGAGCAATGGTGGTGAGGATTTTCATGAAGCATTGAGATTTCTTGGGGTTACTCCTCCCTCTAGTAATTTGGGCACCAATGAGATTTGTGCAATGTAAAGTTGGTCAGTTCTCACCGAGGAATGACGAAGGGGAAGAAGTTGCAGAGGGGATTTTATTTCAAGTAGAAGGAATTTGGCATGGTTCGAAGATGGATGAGCAAGGTCTTTGTTCTATGGAAATTAAAAAGTTTAATGTTGAGAGATGGGAAATGTTGTTGCATGCAATGGATATCTCTAGAAACACCTTTGAGGAAGCTAAGGCCTTAAATGGTAAAATGATAGTTGCTTGGGATGCACAAAACATTTTCTTGATATATTCAGATACACAAAATGAATCCAACAATGACACACATGTGAAATACTAAAAGATAAAGATACGGGAAAGTGTTCCAGCTAGAGTCATAAACAAAGATATGCATATAACAACAATTTCTTATGTTTTTCTTGTAGTGTCTTGTAGGTCCACTATCTCTATACTTCTGCTCATTTGAAGAACCTCGTTTTCTCCATGTTTATCTTTTTTTTCTTTGGGTTAAGAAAAATACTGAAATAAAGAAGGCTTGTAAAAGTTCTAGTGTTTGAATTTTCCACAATGTTTGGAGGTGTTTTATTCAAGGCTCTTTGATATTAGCCTTTATGTTCTTGGTATTATTAATCTATCCATTGGTTTTCAAAAAATAATTATTCTGAGCTTGTTCTCACATTCATATTGCTTCTGCTCTCCTAGTTGATATGCTTATCAATTAGTTGATGGCCATATGGGTAGAACCTATCCTCCTTTCAAGATATAGTGTCCCCCCATTTTTTGGGTGATCCTGTAGCATCCTTTTTGATGATTTGATTTGAATTTTGGAGAGTGCCCTGGGTCATTGGCACTACTATGAGTGAAATTGCAGGCAGGTGGATTGTGATGACGAAAACATTATGAATGATGCAAACCTTCCAAAATAAACTTGGGGTTGTGTTCAATTAAGATCAAATTTGTTTAATTTCAAAATAAAATCTTTTCAAGTTGGTGGTTATGGCATTAGTTCTTCACAATCAATTATCTTTTATTTTTAAATGACAATATTTGGGTTCCATAGAGGTTCTTAGTTTTAAAAAACTTTAAAACATGCAATAAACATTCATGATCATCAAAACATGCTCTGACACCAGTGTACATGAGAGAAATATTATTAAAAACTTAGAACAACTTTCAAATGACAGAACTAAACATAGATGTGGAGGATAAAGGAGATAAAATATTCTATTCACTTACTCCTCCCTACACAAATACAAAGAATACAAATCTTCCCACACAAAGGGCATCCTTGCCTCGGACCATCATCATAATGTCACAATATTCTTACATTATTTCATAATGTTAATGCTTCATTAATAGCTATAATACAAGGATTGTTGCAAGTATCCATGTTTACAAATTTTATAGTAACAAACATGGGGGGTTATATTGTTCTAGTAATTGATCTTGGTTTCCAATTTCAGTATTCAACGTGTTCTAAACAACTTTCTCTCCATAGTTTTATTCATAACTACACTTTGTAGTCACAAACCACAAGTTGCAATTCTCCTCTACAATAACTTCCGCTATTTTCTGAAGGCCCCCATAAACCTTATTTGAAATCTTCCTTTAGGAGTCTTCTTGTTTGCAATATCCCTTTGTAAATTTCCAAGGAACTTGTGTATGTCATCAACCTAATCAAAATACTAGAAGTTGGCATCCTACGATCTTAATAATTTTGTAACATTGGTTTATAGGTCCAAACAAATCTACAATAAGACCATGTGATTCTGTGGAGCTCTCAGAGCAATGTCTTGTGTAGAAATAGATTTAAAGTTTGAGAATGCAATTTTATACTAGTCTCCTATGTGTCAACGCCAACGTTCAACACAAAAACATTACACTCCTTCAATTGAGTCTAGATTACTTATTAGTTTTCTTGTTTCCATAAAACAACATGCACTTATACAATAAATATTCCCATCATATGATATCTTCTAATAAATTTCTATACTCGATTCCCAACTTCCCATGGAAATCCTATTGATTAATTGAAATGTTGACGTATACAATATTCAAAGTTGATAACATTTTCTTGAATGACCTTACTCATACCCATGTACCACCCCATGCTAAAAATTCTTCCATGGGTTCCTAGAGCTCATTTTAACTATCTCAACAATTTCTAGCAGCACCATGTTGTTTGAATTGAGGGCCATAAACATTGATAAAACTTGATAATAACACAATGTTCCCATTTTATCTCACCCTTTCCCTTGTTACACATAACGTGCCAACTAAATCATCGATAAACATTTCTAGAATGTTCTCACTTGTCATATGGTTGTTAATCTCAATTTTTCCAAAGTTGAAATTTTTTCCTCTTCCAAGATAACAATTGTTAGCATTTTCTTGAATAATGACAACTAACAAACAACATTAAAACAAGCTTTGATACCATTGTGTCAAGTTGAGAGAATTGAACCATAAAAAGGACCAAACATTCAATTACATAAACAAATGTAAATGCGGAGGATAAATGAGTAAATTCCATTATCTTAATGCTCCTTTCTCAAGTGAAAATAATAGATCTACTCACAGGGGCATCCTTGGCCACACCTATTAACTAAGTTTCACAGTATGTCTACATCATTTTTTATTAAAACATTTCACATGGAAATCATTTAACAATCCCAATAATTTCAATACAAGGGATAAAAATGAATGGTCGAGCATAGAACCCCAAAATAGGGATGCAACGATTAACTTTCCAAATTTTTAGATGTCAGCATTGTAGTGGAGTTTGATTTGTGGTTGATCCAACACATTGGAAAACAAATGGTATTGAATGTTAATTTCCTCAAAAAAATTCTTCATCCCTAATACAAGCTTAGATATTCAATTCGATTTCTCACCCATGTTCTTATGGTTTATGGTGTGTTGGGTATATAAGGCCATCTTCATTGTGCTCAACTTTTTCATATCTAGCACCACAATGAATCGTAATGAATGGAGAACTGGGCACTTCTTGTAGCAATGTGTCAAGATTTGATCCTCTATTTGGTCTTGGTGTGGTGATGCCATTGACCTAAAATGCCTAATCAATTGTTTTCCTTGTATTTTAATTTGAGAATGGCAGGGAAAGCCATGGCATGATGTGGTGGTATTCCTTAAAATACCACTCATTATGATCTACAAAAATGAATAAAATTTCAAGTCCCCCTTCTCCGATAACTTTTTATAGATTTCGAACAAAATGATGGTGAAAAAGATGCATGGAGGACACCAATGGGAAGAAAAGTACATACCCACATATTTCCCTTCCATTTATTCAACTTTCACTTATAGATTACATTGGATTCAATATAAGGATCTAATTTTTGAGCAAACTTCAAGTCTAATTCCCTCAATCTCAAAGCTCTTAGAGCCCTGTTTTCTCTAAAAGTACAGTGGATTGAGCTCTACTTTTAGCTTGGGGGCCTTCCATGATTCCTATCAAATAAGAAATAATTGGATCAATCATGTCTACTCAGTGTTGCAAGTTGATCGAAGATATGAACATGAGACTTCCCTTATCTAAAAACCCAATTAAATAGTTAATCTAAGTTTTGAAAATCTTGTGTTGGATTGAATATAAATATACCAATTGACTCAATTACTCCTATTAAATAAAAATGAAATCCATGAGGCCAAGCATGGGACTTGTAATACAAAGAGCTGAGAGTACCGTGAGAACAATCAATCAAATGGGGAAATGATTGATTTAGTTAGAACATTTTTCAAATGTTCCAAAATAGAGGAAAAACACTAGTTCAGAGCCAATAAGTTGATATATTAAATCACAATGCATATAAAAATGAAAGGAATTTCTTGGAATGAATTCCTATTAAATATGATATGCGTGGATTTTAGACCGTAAGTAAAGTATCAACAGAAACTAATTTCTGGAAAACTCTAAAAATCCAATGTAAAGAAACTTGGAAATACTTTTAAAGCAATGCTAATAAAAATTTTGTTGCATTGATTAAGATTAGTGACAAGTCTCTCTGTGACCGAAAACAAGTTAAAAGAAAAGAGACACATTTAAGTAAACCCTACCGTAGGAAGAAATATCTACCTGAGCATAACTTGACCACGACAACTCTTCCTAATTGGGTGTTAAGCCACCCGTACAAAGAAATTATAAGAGAGTGAACTTACGTAACGAAAATTAAAAGGAAAAGAGGAGGATAACCTTATAATGGAAAAGAAGCTCATGATAAGAAGAATTTGTAGGTTACCTGAAAACCGTTGAATCGATGGCTACCCCCGGAAGGCAACCCTGCATCCTCAAACTGAAATAGAAAACCTTTTTGAAAATGCAACAATCCTTGTTTTTATTACTCGTCAAACAAACCCTCATATTTCCCTTTCATTTCCTCAACTTTCACATGTAGATTACATTGGATTCCATATAAGGATGAAATTTTCGAGCAAACGTCAAATCTAATTCCATCAATCTCAAAGCTATTAGAGACTTGTTTTCTCCAGAAGTACCATGGATTAAGCTCTACTTTTAGCTTTGGGGCCTTCTATGATTCCTGTCAAACAAGAAAGAATTAGATCAACCATGTTTTTGTAGCTTTGCAAGTTGATCAAAGATATGAATAGGGGACTTCCCTTATCTAAAATCCTAATTCAATGGTTAATTAAAGCTATGAAAATCCTGTCTTGGATTGAATATAAATAGAACAAAGTGGCTCAATAGCTCCTATTAAATAAGAACAAGGAGCCACTGCCGTGGCGGTAGTCTATGCCGAGGTCTGCAAGGACAACACAAATGGATTGTATACTGTCCGATTTGAAATGGAACTAAAATAGTTCGTTCAATGTGTAATTCGTTACAAAAATTTCAGTTCGAAGTAAAACATATATTTCAATATTGTTAAAATATTTTAAATGGTTATTACCTGTGGCTCATGCCCATTGCAAGAGACATATGTCTGAATAACATTTATTGCCCAGTCTTTAGACCTGGCAATAAGATCGGATCACATTTAACAATAAACAGAAACATAGGTAAAATAATACCAAATGCAATCCAAACCTCTGTGGTGCTGAGCCATCCTTTCATGGCTCCACGTTTGAGCTTCATTTGAGCTTCTTCTGACATGGGAGCGTCATCCGAACTCATTTTTCCTACCAGATAATTAACTACCTATTACTTTGGGATCACCCTTTTCACCGGTTGATAACATGATGTGCTCCATTGAGACAATGATGTATATATATATATATATATATAGGTTCCTCTGGTACTCTGAGGTATGTTCTATTGGATAAGCTTTAGTATTCGAACGACATGCAGCATGACACGTATTATATAAGGTGCCCATTTCATATATGGGTACTTGTTTATGCACCATGTTTCACTGTGAAAGAAATGTTCATGTTCGAAGGGTACAATCACATAAAACTATTTAATTAGAAATTATTGAATAATTTATAAGAGTGTATTTTTTAAAAAACAAAATAGTAAAATAAATTTTTAAATGTGCATTTTATTAATGTCAGTGAAACTTTCCAATTTTACATCATAATTCCATAAATAGATATTTATGGTTAAGTCTGTGTAATATTTGAAGTTCTATTTGAACAATTAAGAAATGATTTGCTCGATTAATCTATTGCAAATTTTAAAAATATTTTAGAATTTAATGAAAAATAAGGCGATCAATTGTTTGACAATTCGTTTAATTTTAAAAATACATATAATCTTTTAAACTGAAATCAACATTAAAAAGTAAAATAATCTATCATGTACAATGCAATACATATAATCTTTTAAACTGAAATCAACATTAAAAAGTAAAATAATCTATCATGTACAATGCATACCTCAAAGGACTAAAGTATTTAGATGCTCATTTATGCATATAGAGGTATCAATGTTCATGTGTTTTTTGTGTATAAGTAGGTATGTATATTTCATTTTTTTGGTGAACAACTTCTATGCAAGATCAAACTCTACCAAACAAATTATGTCAATATATATACACATAAAATTATTTATATTTTGCTATTATTAATTTTTTATTATTATTATGCAAACTTATCTAATAATGATGTTAACAATAACCGCGGAGCCAGAAATAAATAACGGACGTTGTCCATTGATTAGGAAAGCTCTCTCATCATAGCTAGTTATCATTAGATATTTTTGTAAAAATATTAATTAATTTCACATGATATACAATCTTGTAAAGATATTAATTAATTTCACATAATATACAATGCTGGTTATGAATCTCATTCATGTAAATTGTAAAAGATGTATTTGTAAAATATTAATTAATTTCACATGATATACAACTCTGGTTATGAATCTCATTAATGTAAATTGTTGTAATACAATATTAATTAATGATGTATTTGTAAAAATATTAATTAATTTCACATGATATACAACACTGGTTATGAATCTCATTCATGTAAATTGTTGTAATACAGTATTAATTAATTTCACATGATATACAATGCTCGTTATGAATCTCAATCATGTAAATTGTTGTATTACAGTAATATTGTCATGTAAATTGTTTGTCTATTCTCATGTAAATTGTTGTATTACACTATATGCAATGTAAAAAAACACAAAGAACATGTTAAAATGTAAAAATATTTTGTTAAAATTGATTGCTATCATCTTCCAATCATCCAATATTAATTTATTTTGAATTAAATTAAATACAGGACAGAAAATGAGAGTAAACTAAGTACTATATTTTATGAAAATTGAGTAATGATCTAATTAGTTAATTATTCTTACTTAATTATTGGTTTAGTAAAGTTTAACTATATT
>APFE030163560.1:39211-51589 GCA_000404065.3 Pinus taeda
AACCACACCCCTTCTTGTGCCCTTTGTTCGGTTCCACAAATCAAAATCCATATCGAGATCGAGAAGCGGAGGTGAGGGCAGTTTACCGGGAAGCAACCATTTTACCAATGGATCCTACCATGAATGGATTGAATTACAAAGATTATATATAATGATTCACACAATTTTAGGTTAATATGAAAAATACAGTGGCTAGACAAATAATTCCCCAGATCACGTTCTGATAAGTGGGAGGGGAGATCCTGGGAACTGAAGCTGATATCCTCGGAACTGCCGGATGGATAGATTTATTGATTGATTACAGCCAGAACGAAACACGGATTGAACGGATGGACTGGATAGATAGGATGCATGGGCCAAATTTTGAGTGTGTTTATCCAATAACCAAAATAAACTTTCCTTATCATTGTTTCCAAAGTTTGAGTGGGTTTATCCAATAAACAAAGTAAACTTTCCTTATCAAAGTTTAAACAATTTAAACATATAGCACTGTGAGATTGCCATTTAGCTTTTACGAAGGCCATTTATCAAATTGTTCAAATATTTCCTTTAAAGCAATGTTAATCGGCAGGTATTTCGTTGCATGGCAGCCTTGTTTGTTTTGCAATCTTACCCATTTTATTTTTTGGGTACATTTTTTCGACATGTGTTGGGCCATTGATCTAGTTCACAGAAGGTCATTTAAATACCTTTTATGATTTCCCCTTGTAGTCCTACCCCATTTTATTTTTTGGGTACATTTTTTTGGACATGTGTTGCGCCATTGATCTAGTTCACAGAACGTCATTTGAATGTTTCAAACATTTACTTAAATCTTTATAGCAAAAGTAAATAACCATTATATTCAAAGACCTTATGATGCCTGAAAGAAAGAAATAAATTTGATAGCCTCACCGAGTTTGACATTTTAGAAACCACTATAGTTATGAAATCAAAATCTAGAAAGTAAGGGGTGATGAATAGGGATACACTACTTACCCTCCACCCAATTCAGATCAGTAAAGATATGGAGTTTCTTTCTAGTGGATATACACCTTTCTGGGAACTGCCGAGGTTAAGCATGGATATGCAGTTTTACCAATTAAATCGGCGTTTTCCAGCAAGGGATTGACGATGCCCTAAATCTGTGGATGCCCCTTGAAAACGGCGGCGGTCTTCACGGCATCTGTGCCATTGATCAACACTGGTTCGGCATGCGAAGGGAAGTTTCCTCTGCATGATTCGATCAGCTGCCCCCTTGAACTTAGAGTCAAGCGAATGGTGCCCAATTGATAGTGTAAAAGGAAATGACAGACTCAACGATTTTAGACTGGGCCGCCATTACTGTGGCTGAGAAATAGAGGGCTCGTGAAAAACAAGAACTACAGGAGCCCCCTTCAACAAAATATCGACAAATTTGAACTGTGTAGATGATCTACACGGCAGAAGCACAAATCTGAACTAGGTAGATGATCTACACGGCAGAAGTTTGCCCAGTGCGTTGGCAAAGGCAGCCATAACTGCAGACTAGGGTTCTTAGGTTTTGCTCCTCCCCTTAAATTTCACAGTAAACTTTATTGCATAGACCAATAGTTACGTTTTTTTAATAAGATAATTTTGCAAAGATTAAATGTAATTTTCACAGGCTATATTTCTAAATTAATCATTTTTAGCTTTTCTCATTTTTTTTAACTACAAATCTACATAGTTGTCACTTCCCAAAAATTTGTATATTAAAACGTTAAGGAAATTAATACGTACAGTAAACACATCCCATATCAGTTATGGTTTGAGCACCTTTCCCACATACAATACCATAAGCCATTTTGGACAAGGTGCAGGAAAATAAAACGAAGAATCGCATACTTAAATTCAGATTTCAAATGGTTGCTGCACATTTTGTCTACAATATCATAAAAATCCAAAAGTGAAACAGACTGATAAAATACGGTAATGGGTAGCCTGAAAACATCTCTTTATTTACTATATTGTTAAACAATGAGTAAAGAATCCATGTACCAGATACAAGAACTGTAATTCATCCAATAGACATAATTTTCACAGAAACAATACCCATAGTGTCATACATATAAAGAATATGATAAGCCACAATACATTTTGGCCGAAAATAGTAATTGCCTCTTCCAGGAGATCATTAACATCAAACCAAACAGCGACCGAAATACATCTCAGTAAAAATGAAAGGCCAAGATTGGAGTGAATGAGGCGACAAGGGAAGCTAATAGGGGGGGAGCGAGGGGATTTGAAGCAGCACTTGCTTCCATTGTCGGATTGGGAGATGGTGCCATCATCTGTGCTGCTTCCACTCCCACCATTATCATCATAGCGACCAACAGAGCTATAGACGCGTAGTTAACAGCCCCCGCCATTGTTGTTCAAACTCACAATAGGGATACTGAAAAGATCAAAAACCAAATGTGAATCTAAAACGAAGCAACCCAAATTCTATACGACAATCTTTCTTTTCTGAAATTTGAACTATGACCCCAAATGGTAGAGAGGTGGGAGTTATGATTCATAGTGGTGCGTAATAATAGTCAACGGTGCCTCCGACTACCGATGGCCAAATCTCTCCACACTCTCTGCTCTGAACTTACTCCGGAGAATTAGTTGCTCAACACTCTCTGCTCTGAACTTACTCCGGACTCCGGACAAGGCATTTATAGACCACCGTGGACGTCTCTGCATATGCAAACAGCTGGCACTTGCAGGATGCAGGACACTGCATGCATGACATGGAGAACAAGTAGCAAAAACTTAGGACAAACTAAGTGGTGCTTTTGATAAAATGTTCATCTCTAAAAACTTTGGATAACAAAAACTTTTAATCTATGAAAACTTTGGATATCTTAGTTTTACCCCAAACATAATGTCTTGAAAGCTGCGAAGCGCGCAATAAGACCCCCAACTTTGTTGTCCAATAAAAAATTAATAATAAATTTTATATTATTTTGTAATATGAAAACTTTGGTTAAAGTTGTGATGTACAACAATATTTTTTGGTCAAACAAGAGATTAATACGCCGTCAACGCACAATCGATCGCTAAGAGTCCAGCCAGGGACTAATAACATGACCATGAGGCTAAGCAAGAGAATTGAAAGATGAAGAGATGAAAGTACCTTGAGAACATTCAATCAAATGGGGTAGCGATTGATTTAGTCGGAACACTTGTCAAAAGGTCCAAATCAGAGAAATAAAATTGGGTCAGAGCCAATAAGTTGATATCTTAAATCACAATGCATATAAATATAAAATGAATTTCTTGAAATGAAAATATTGTTAAAGATGGTATAGGTGGATTTTGAACCTTAAGTAAAGTATCAACATAAACTAACTTACGGAAAACTCTAAAAATCCAACATCTAGAAACTTGGAAACACTTTTAAAGCAATGCCAGTAAAATTTTTGTTGCATCGATACATTTTGGTTCAATAAGAAGCATAAAAATACCAGCAATTTAGTCATTAAAAAAATGGTTTGACGCTTTCAAGCCATAAATGCAACATTCAACATTCTTTAGAATTCCCCTTACAACAAATGTTCATGCTACATAGGTGGAGAGTGGTAAAATTACCGAGAGATGTTTGTTGTATTAATTGTTCCTTCTTACAATTAAAATAACTGAAAATATATCAATACATATTAGTTCCTGAAACAAAGAAGAATATAAGAAATAAAATAAAAAATATTTCATGGAGAACCATCGAAACCATGTGATTATAACTATAAGTGTCAACGACTAGAGGTACAAACAACCGAACCAAACAGTTGGAACAATGCATGGAATATGTGCATAGATATAGGTAGAATCTAAACAAAAAAGACTCGACAATAGTCAATAGACTAGAGCTTAAGCCTGAAGGCGTGATACCATACCCAAGGTTAGGGTTTGCTTCCCATTCAGATACCTTTAAATATATATTTAAAGTGTGCCAAATTATAAGAAAACAACACGATGGTAAGCAAGAAACCCAATTATGGTACTAAGGTTGGGTGCAAGTTTGAATATCCAGCTTAGGACCAGGTTGGGGTACCTGCGACCAACAAGTTATAACCAACAGTTTATCTTTTTGTGCCTTCGTCATTGCCTACATAGTCGACTTAGGGATTGTTTCACCATGCCCCACTTCATCCATGAACAAATATGCTTGGTGGTCGATGGGTAGGGTCATTCGAATCAACATATGCTTTCAAAAAGTGGTTGGATGCTCCCACTTGTTTCACGTCCTTTCCTAGAGACCTCTCCCCATTACTCACCCTAACTATTAGTATTTGACTTAACTAATAACTATTAATTCGATGACGTAAGAAACTTCAGTCATCTAACATTTGATCTGATGGTGCAGACAGATACACAGTGGTAGTTGGGGGATTTGTTCTAAAATGGAAACACCTTCCGATGTAATTATGTTGGTAGACATGTTTATTTTGGAAAAGGGTTTCCAAAACTTTAATTTAATTTTCAATAATTATTATTTGCATAGTAAGGATTTAACCTCTATGATATATTCTAGAATATTTATAATAGTTAAAATCCAAATTTAATTCAAAAGTATTTATGTCCATTTTTCCCTTTTAATTAAATTGATCAATTAAAAAAAATATCGTATGAACATGCATGATATGAAAATGAGTTGTGGTTTTTTCAACATTTGATATTACTAAGCCATGGTATTGTAACAAACCTATTTACAGATTAAGAATCTTCATAGTAAAGTGGACAAATATCCATCGTCAAAATTATCGTTACATGGTTTTTAGATGTATATATCTTTAACTTTTTTATAATTAATAATAATATTAATTTAAAATAAAGTTGCAATTTAGTTAATTTTATGAATTTGACAATGTGAGATGTATTATGAGGTAAGTGTTTTGATGTCGATTCTTATTTTCCATTTAAATTTATAGACTTCACTAGTAAATTAATAAGTGTCGTGAGAAGAAGAACATGAAGGAAACCCCCCAAGGCTAGTGCTTAATTTTTTATAAAATGAGGTAAAAATGCATTGAACTAAGAGAGATATAAGGGTTGTTATGCATACCACAAATCAATACCATCTTATTGAAAATCAATGTAGAAAACTATCATTGGAGAGTTAAGGATGCTACTGTGGGACAAAGTGAAAATGATATTGTATTAGTTCAACCAACAAATTTATTTATTTAATGCAATTTTAATAAAACAAAAATTAATATAAGATGGATCAAATGGTCATGTTATATTATACGATTGATTGACTCAAACGTGCATTTTGTAGCCCAATATGAGGGAGATGTGTAGTTCATTTTGTGCTCTACCTAGATGATTTGTAATGCAAACTTAAAGGTGATGGAAAAATTTGCAAGTAAAATTTTAAGTCTTTTAGGCAATAAATCACTTTGCAAAAAAAACTTAAAATTATGGTTTTAAAAACTTAGTTAACATCATAAAACAGAGACAAATATACCATATCAAAAATACATGACAACAAAAATGATAAAGGAGTTCACCCCTCTCTTGGGCTACATCTTCTGGTCCAACTTCCAATGTTGGGCCTCTTTCATTAAGTGCTCAAATTTATGTTTACATGAATTTACAATGCTCATAATATAAAAATTATGTCTCCAGTGGTTCCAGAACAGTCAAAAACCCTGGTTGGGCTCTTGTTAGCCTCAATTTGGCCAAAAACTGAAGAAGTTATGCTCTCTAGAATTTTTTCTACTAACTACACTCTCCTGCTATCCATCCTACGAATTGAGCCTTTTCCAAAACTGTTAAGTGCCATTTTTTCCTAGCGTCAGCGAGACTCTGTCAGTTTGAGTGAAATTTTTTTCCTCCTTTAAATGCTCAATGATCCCCTATGAGCAAAAATTCAAGCCACATCGGCCATGCAGCCGAGGACCAGGGCCAACGGCTCACCCCCACTTACTTAGCCCCTTAAGGCTCAGGGTCGTGGTCATTTGGTGCCCCACAGGGCTGAGGGTTGGGCCAACGACCCACCCTAACCATTGGTGCCCCTGTAAACCTTGGAGAATGGTCATATAAAGTAGCATGCGACCTTGGGGTTGGACCCCTCACCTTAGCACCTTCCGCCTTAGCGCTGATTCTTCGGCGCGGGTCATCTAAACTCCAAAGTGACTGTGGCCTAGTATTCCATCCAACGTTGTCGTCTGACCCCCTCCACCCTTGATCTAAGGTCTTTTGGAACTGTATATAAACCAGGGTTGGTCCCTAAAGTTCCGTCCTACCTGCCAAGCACCCGTTCCAAACTCTGCCTTTGGTTGTATGCATGTGTCAAGATTATGAGCTCGACATAATCACTAGCCCCCTTGATAGTTAGTGGTTTGATCCAGTGGTGATATATACGTGGGTTTCAAAACCTTGGCCCGGGGCTAAGCTCGAGCCCTCATCTCCCATCTTTTTGTGGTCCCATGGCGATAAGGTGATTGGGGGCTAGGGCTTAGCATCGACCCCTTCCCCCAACTCTTAAATGCATAAACTTCAAATAAGTATTCACTGCTATGTATTAATAAGTAACACCTGCGGTCTGGAGGTAAGGCCGCATGCTAAGAGCCTTGAGGTCCTACGTTCCAATCCGGTCAGTGACAATTGGGCCCTTTCCAATATTTTTGACACTCGGGGTGCCATGTGGCATCCCATGGCTGGGCCACATGGCATCCCACCAATGGTCCATTTCAAAACTCCATCCACCAATCAAATGCACCCAAAATGAATCAATCACATGAGGCCACTTGGTAGCCTGTCATTGGCCCACAAGGTATAGTCAATTTGCCCAGTCACCCTGCCTAATTGGTGTATGGATTGCCCAGTTAGTAGTCCTGCATCCAACTTGTAATTGTTTTACCTGTTTGGGAAAATGATCAAAACACGATATCAAGAGCATACAATATTGATTTTGAGTGATACAAATTATATTGGAATCATGTCAGCGAACTCTACGCTTTGGCACCAATTTTGAGTACTTTGGAACACTTTGAATTTTGAGCACTTTACTGATCCATCACTTCTCCCAAATGGAAGCTTTTGGACCTCCAAAATACTAGTTTTAGTCAACAAATAGATGAGGGTACAATTCTATCACCCTTCCAATCTCAATCCATTTGGCTTTTCCTATTTTTGTACCTTTGAGCCCCATACGAAGGTGCTTCTTGTTCCTTCTTAGTGAAGTTCTTGTTTTTCTGTCATGGATAGGATCTTGCTGCAATTCTTCAAGATATTCAAGAGAGAAAACTTTCGTTGAAAGAATCTGAACATTCTCTCCTTGATATTCAATCAAACCAGTGTCACCCAGTTTCAAGTTCTTTTCACCTCGAAGTTTTTCTTTGTTGATGCAAATCCTTACTTCATCTCCAACCTGAAAATAGTGGTCAACACGGTTATTATCATGTTTCACCTTGTACTTGGCTTGAGTCTTCACCAAATTTGATCGCTATTGCCATGCATCATCATTCTTCAAATCCAAAACATTAGGAGACCCACAAGAAGATGTATTAGAACTAATGCCCTCTTTGTCAAGTATCTCTTGCATCTTCTTCTTGACCCCTGCATTCTATAAGACTGGTGTCGTGTTCATACCAATGTTCAAAAGTGATGCATCCTGTTGTAATTGAACTTCATGTTGTTTTCCTCTTTTAGGAGGAAACACATTAAATTCATGAAACATCTTATCACATGTGTTAACAACTTCAACTAAATCAGATTTTAAACTTGCATCACATCCTTGGAAGTCTTCAGAGTCCTCAACATCTTTATGTTTAATCATTAACAATGCAAAATTCTGACTAGCATTTACAAACCTCTTCATTTGTCTAGTATTCACAAGAGACAAATTCAACTTCTTGCGGTATGCGATAACAATATACTCAATCCCATTTTTAAACAAATGATACTTTTTCTCATGGCGATGAAAGATGGATTTCCTATCATATAAGTATGGGCTTCCCAAAACAATCCTGCATATGTCAAGTTGTACTATATCAAGTTCCACCTCATCAATAAAATTTATAGTGATGGCAAATTTAAGTATGCATTTTTTTGTCACTTGAAATTTGGCATTGTCACATACCCAACCCAAAGGATAAGGTCTGGGATGAGGAGTGGTTTCCAAATTTAGTTTTTTGACAATGTCTTCTGAAATGAGGTTTACTTGTGATCCACTATCAAACAAAGTATCTACTTTGTTATGTTTTGTGATGAATCTAATATAGAAAACTGTATTCTTTCTGTCAGACTAGGCAGTGACTCCTCAACCAAAATTGATTCGTGTGTATTATTCCTTCAGGTAGGTCTTCATTATATACACGAGGGAGAGACTGTTCACTTCATCTCCCGATGACTGTTCATATTACTTATTTATCTATTTACATAATATTCACCCAATCCTTATGATTAGATGTCAACATTCCCCCCTTAACCTAAAGGGATGTTGGTGAGTAAGCATCATTCTAAATTGTTCAAGCTTTTCTCTTCTAAGTGCTTTGGTTAAGATGTCTGCAATTTTCTCATTAATGGAATAATGACGGAGATGGATTATTTTAGCCTCAACATGATGTCGAATCAAATGATATTTAGTATTAATGTGCTTCATTCGATCATGGAGCTTTGGGTTCTTGGCCAACTTTATTGTAGAGGTATTTTCAATCATGAGTGGAGTTGATTGTACTTGTTTTACCTGCAAATCTTCAAGAATTTTCCTGAGGCACACAATTTATTTTGTTGCTTCAACTGATGCCACGTATTTAGCTTATGTTGTGGAATCTTTTGGAACTAATTGTTTGCTTGATCTCCAGGAGACAACTCCTGTTCCAAGACTCATAGCATATCCTGAAGTAGATGCCCCAGTTTCTTTGTCTCCATCGAAGTCTAAATCAGAGTATCCAATCAAGCTGAAGTCGTCCGCCTGTGTATACTTGATTCCAAAGTCTTAAGTTCCCTTCAAGTACCTTAGAACTCTTTTTGTAGTAGACCAATGTCCCTCACAAGGCTTTTGCATAAACCTAGAGAGGATTCCAACAACAAACGAAATGTCTGGTCTGGTAGTAGTTAGGTAGTTGAGACTTCCTACAAGCTATCTATACTCTGTTGTATCCTCAAATTATTTTCCTTCAATAGATGTGAGCTTTAAGTTTTGTTCCATTGGAGTCGTAAGAGGATTGCATTCTGTAATGCCAAACCTGTTCAACAGATCTCCAGTTATTTCTTTTGAGAAAGAAATATTGACTTCAGATGTTGGATTACTTCAATGCCAAGATAGTAATGAACATAGCCCAAATCAGTCATTTCAAAACTTTTCCCAATTCCTTCTTTATGGATGCAATGTAGCTTTCATTGTTCCCTGTCATCAAAAGATCATCTACAGATACCACAGATATACAACTATTTTGCCAACTTTCTTGACAAATAAAGTTGCATCATCAAGATCATAATGTTTGAAATTGAGTTTCCAAAGATGCTCAGTTAGTTTTTCATACCAAGCTTGCGATGCTTGTTTGAGGCCATACAAGGACTTCGCAAGTTTGCATACTTTATGTTCATGTCCTTTCACAACAAATCCTTCAGGCTAAGACATAAAAACATTCTCTTTTATATCTCCATTTAAGAAAGCAATTTTTACATCCATTTGATAGACTTTCTAACCGTTTTGAGCTGCTAGGGAAAAGAGTGTCCGAATGGTAGCCCATTTTGCTGTGGGGGAAAAAGTATCCTCATAATCGACCCCTTCCTTCTGTGCAAAACGTTTGCCACAAGCCTAGCTTTGTGCTTGTCAAGTGAGCCATCAACTTTATACTTGTTCTTGTAGACTCACTTGCAGCCAATTGGTTTGGTTCCTAATGGAGGATCAACCAGCTTCCAAGTGTCGTTCTTTATGAGGGAATCATACTCCTTTTGCATCGCTTCTTTCCATCTGTCATGAGAAGCAGCTTCTTTGAAGGAAGTTGGTTCAAAATATGTACACAAGTTCAATTCACAATCATAAGAAACATCCATATCAACAGGTGAATTAGAGTCATCCACATCACCTCCATTCTGCTGGTTTGAATTTCTAGTTCCTGTCTTTTCAACCTCATCAGGATGAACACTTTCAAGTGTCTTTGTCAGCCACTTTGGGGGACCTTTTTTAGATGGTCTAGGCTTCTCCGCTGATTGAGTTGGGACTGAATCAAGATTGAGTCTCCGAATTCTGTCAATCACATCACTTAAAGCATCATGTGTTGTTGTAGTTTCATGCAGGGCAGAGTGTTCTTCAGAAGAAGATTCCACATGCTGATCTAGTATAGGAAACCCCCCTTCAAGGTGTGGAATCTGATTCTCAAATTCTTGAAATGATTTTTCTTTTGCGAATCTATCCAAGCGATCAAGTTGCCGCTCAACAACATTGTCATTTTTGGATGATTCAAGAAAAATTACATCTCTAGATACAACAAACTTTTTATTTACTTCATCATAGGGATAGTATGCTTTGGAGGTGTTTGAATGCCCCAGGAAGATACACTTACGACTTCTTGCACCAAGTTTGTTTCTATGTACCTTTGGTATCAAGGCATAACAAGTGGAACTGAAGACCCTGAGATGCTTTACCGAAGGAACATGCCCATACCACATTTCATATGGAGTCTTATTTCTAATAGCATTAGATGGACATCTATTCTTTATATATGCAACACATAGAAAAACATCAACCCAAAACATTATCTTTACATTTTTTAAGAAGATATGAATCATACCATATTTAAGATTGTCCTATTCATTTTTTCAGCTACACCATTCTGTTGGGGATTATAAGGTACAGTTGTTTGATGTTTGATTCCATGTTGGCGAAGATAGTTTTCAAATTCATTTGATGTGTATTTTTTTCCATTATCAGTGCGAATAGACCCAATATGAGATTGTGCATCATTTTCAATCCATTTATGAAAATTTTTGAATGTTTGAAAAGCATCAGATTTTTTCTTCAATAAATAAACCCAACACATTCTGGTGTAGTCATCAATAAATGTCATCGTATATTTCTTTCCATTTGCATAAGGAACAAGCATTGAACCACATAAATCTGAATGAATGAGTTCAAGTTTTCTATGTGCTCTTGAATGCGAATTGTTGGATAGGTAAATCCCCTCTACGGATAGAGGCGATCCCTACTAGCCCAACAGGGGTCTAGCAACAATCGAACAATGCTACACCGCAGGTTCCTAGTTGTAATTAACAAGTGGGTGAGAGTAACCTACTTGGATTCCAACGCTTGTTTGTCGAAGAGATAATCCTCTCGCTCTTTCGCTCCAGCCGATCACAATTCTCCGCTATCCTCGCGGACGAACACCTGCACAAGCAAAAGAGAGCAAACAAGAGCGTAAAATCTACTAACAACAACTATGTATCGGTCAGGAAAGATACAATTTGCATGAATCAATCATTGAACACATGTAAATGGAACCATAAGAGTAGTCATCTATCTTTATTAACAAAAAGTAGAGTAAGGTACAACCGAGGTCCTGACGCTGCGTCCTTCCCTAGAGGGTCCAGCCAGCATGTCTCCCAAGCATTCACCTTTGGATCAAATCTCCCAAGTCAAAAGGTCTCTCTCTCACATACAAGGCAACAAGCTCATGACCATAGAAAATTTTAGGGGCGAATGTTCGCCCTTTGGCGAAATTAAGGGGTTTTAAATTTTTAGTGGGCGAATATTTTGTATCATAGTACATTTTTACAAATCACCTCAAATAGCCCACCTTTTATTAAGGTAGAGGGTAAAAAAGGTAAATTTAGCCCTTGAAATTAGGAGTTAGAACCTTCCATTCGCCCATTTTCAAGACTAGGTTTTATTTAAGTGAATCGATTCGCCCATTTTCAAGAATAGGTTTTATTTAAGTGAATCCTATGGGCCAAATACCATATTTATAAAAGCGGTATGGTGAATTAATAAAAATATAAATAAATGAAAAGTATGGTAAATAAATAAAACATTTTTTATATTTACTCCATAAGTTACCTTATATACATGCAACAGTGTAAACAAATAAAAATATAATTAAAGTGGAGATATGGTAAATAAATAAAACGTCCTTTTATACTTACTCAAAAGGTTTGGTAAATCAATAAAAATATAAATAAACTAGACGTATGGTAAATAAATAAAACCTCTTTTTATATTTAGTCCATAACCCTCGTTGTATTTATGTAGGCTCAGAAAAAGGTTTTATTTAAGTTAATCCTATGGGCCAAATACCATATTTGTAAAAGAGGTATGGTAAATTAATAAAAATACAAATAAATGAGAGGTATAGTAAAAAAATAAAACATTTTTTTATATTTACTCCATAAGTCACCTTATATTTACGAACACTCAAAAATGCGTTATATTTGGGTAAAACCTAT
>APFE030163565.1:0-11396 GCA_000404065.3 Pinus taeda
AAAATTATTTTGATTCTTTATTGACTGTCTTTTTGAGGGGGACATGGATTCTACTGATTTTCCACTTCACTCTGTTTGACTGATTATTGATTCCATCAAGCATGCTAACATAGCTCTTTAACTCTTCTATCTTTTATTTTCTTGCACTTGAATCTTCCATGACAGCTTCATGATAGTCAATGTTTGTTTTAAAGCATGGGTATCTCTCACTATTGAGTATATTAGCCAACATTTCATAACTCCTTCCAAACTTCAACTGATCATTTTCCCTCTTAAGATCATTTCTCAAGGAAACAATCTCAGTTTCTAGTTTCTCACAATAATATTCCCTTACTTCTTCCACCCTTTTAGCTTCTTCTAGTTGGGTCTTCTGGATAATAGTTGTTTTCTTTAATTCATTAAATTCATTATCCATGTTCTCATGGTCCTATAGTAATTCCTTATGTTTTTGGTTTTTCATTGTAAGCCTCTTAATATCTTCTAAAGTAGAAAAAATATTTCTTCTGAAATGTGTCTTCTCATCGATACCTTCTTCTTCTAAATATAATCCTTCTGATTCAGTGTATTGAGCCTCCATTGTCATGAGTGGAGATTCATTTACAATGTTATCAAATTCATAGTGAATATTATCTTTAGATGACCTACTTCTTTCTTTTTCTTGCTCACAAGGTTTTCTGTCAACTTCAAGTTCTTCCTTATCACTACGATCTTTTGAACTTGCATATGAATATTTGAAAGCAAAATGAGCTATTTTTATATAATTATAATAGAATAGTAGTTTGTCTATGAGTTGCACTTCATATGCATCATCTTCAGCTTTAGTTTCTTCCTCTAAATATGAATTTTTCTTTTGACGATTAGTAGGTTGAGCATTCAAATCTAGGGAATATTCTTCATCATCTCATTCATCACTTGAGAAATTATGGTTTTTTATCTTCTTTGATTCTTTTTGTACTTCCTTCTTCTGAGATGATTCTATATATTTGTTCCATATGCAGCGTGCATGTCATCTCCCTCATAGATACATTTTATCTTATCTAACATTTATTTTGTTGTTTCACAATGAATCACCTTATTAGAATCTAATTTAGATAGACCACTCAAAATTCCCTTCATGTCTTATGTATTGTACTTATTATTCTTCTTTCCATCAAATGAATATTACCATACATCCCTACCAAGAGCCATTATATAAAACTTCATTCTTACCTCCTAGCTTGCATACTTTGATTCATTCAATTATGATGCTTCTTCTATTAAAAATCCATCGTGGCTAGCCATGGTCCCTTAAGATATACCTTCTAGTAGTTAAATCATCTTGAAGGAACTTGCTTTGATACTAATTGTTGGAAATTATGAAAATACTAAGAGGGGGGTGAATTATTATTTTATAAATTTTAACAACTATTTATCTAGTTAAACACATTCAATCACACATCAATCACATAAAGAAATGAACACGAGATATTTACATGGAAACCCGTATGAGAGAAAACCACAAATTTTCTTTAGATTTTAATGTAAATGCAAGCACCAAATTCAATTTACATTAGATTTTGTAGGTGCCAACCCCCATTTCTTTGTAAGAACTGACTTGTTGGAAGCACAACTCGTACTATTTGCAAGAACCAACCTGTTGGAGACACCAACCCCTTAAACTTAATTGGCACCAACCTATTGGAGGCATCAATCCCTTGATATTTACAAGCACCAAACCTGAAGGAGACTCCAACCCCCTAATATGCAAGCACTAACTTGTTTCAGCCACTCAAATCCCTTTTTCATCTCATTTTCAATCTCAAATCTATTGTAACACAATTAAGTATCACTCTTACAACAATATTTATTCTTAGATCTACTTATTTTTTTAGATTTAATGTAACCACCTCCTCCCACATTTACCCAAGTTAACCGGTCCGTTGGGGTAAACATGTGACAAGAGGCTACTATGGTGTGATTCAAATCCCTATGTATAGTTAAGGAAGTGTAACGGACACAACACAAACAATCTAACCTTCTACACAAGCTATAGAACCCTTAAGAGCCAACTAACCCTTCCAGGTGATCAACCCCTGAGAAAACTTAACATTTTACTAACCTAAAGCCTTAGTCGCTCCCATGACATAGGCATGCATGAAATTAGGACCCTCCATTCAGTCCCATAGAAATGGCATGCTAACAACTGGGGACTTTTTCAACTAGTTCTATGCTGTCGACCCCATATCTTGTGTCGCTTTTTCAGGGCCAAGTCTTAGGCCACAGCCTAGAACTTCATGAAACATTCAGAAATGATAAATAACATAGAAACAAAGGGACTAATTTAATAATTTGATAAATGCATTGACTAGAACCCTACTATCCATGGCAGGAATTTCGTCAAACATGTCACAAATATGCAATCTACAGGTCATAATAAAATATCTAAGCATAGTGGTCTCATACTTATCTGAGAATCACTACGAAGCATTAATTCCTTATCACAATAGATGCATTATCATATATAAGGTCATATATTCATTTTACATTCATTTATTAATCAAAACATGAGGAGAGACAAACATCATCACTGTGATAAAACTTACTCATAACCGGCATATAATCCCACAGAAATAACAAGGATATGATAGCCATAAAAACCACATATGAACCAATAAATTTACACATAAAATACCAAGGATAAGGAGCTCTTATTAATGAATGAATAGGCCAACTATAGATTGGGTTGAACCAAATCTCTCTTTTAGCCAAACACCCCCATGCCATATTCCAAGCTTGAATGTGGGATCTCATCAACAAATCCAACAAAATCGAACCATGGTTTCTAGAGGTCAAACCACCTCAACCATCAACCAGTGATTCCACCTCATGGTTAGACATCACCAACCATCACTATATTGGTCTCCCCCCAAGTTGTGTAGGGCTCCAGAGCATTTTTTCCAACCAAGGCTTCCAAGACTAGTAACTGAACACACAGTGGTTGTTGAGATCGAAAGTGTTTGTCCAACCAAGGCTTCAGAACTAGTAACTCAACCCAAGTTGTTTCAAAGCTTCTAGAGAATTTTTCCAACCAAAGCTCTAGGAACTAATAAATCAACCCACAGGAAAAGGAATATTAGAACCAACCAAAAAATAAAAGTAAAACCCACAACACCATGGTTATCCATGAAATGGAAAGGCTAAGCAAAACCACTATCAATCTAGACAATCCTCAAAGCCAATGAAATATCATAACCAAATAACCACAAGCATATTCCATGCATGCCAAAACTAGCAAGGAAATCATACATGCCACTCGGTACCTACAAGAAAAATCCAATGTAGTTGTTGATCCTAATGTCCTCTTGCTCTTTATTTCTTTTCATTTTCCTTCTTGATCCAAAACCCAAGTATACCACAGTCTTCCAAGAGTGCTCCAAGAAAACTCTAAGTTTCCAAGAGTACGAGAGAGAGAGAGAACAGAGAGAGGGATCCAAAACAAAACTAAAAAACAAAAACAAAAACAAAAACAAAAACAAAACAAACAAACAAACAAAACAAAACAAACAAACAAAAAAACAAAAACAAAAAACAAAACAATACAAAACAAAAACAAAAAAACAAAAAAGCAAACAAACAAACAAACAAACAAACAAAAACAAAAAAAAAAACATAAAACAAAACCATGAACTGATCCTCAGAAGCATTTTTATTAATGAGGCCTCTATTTTCTTCAATTCTCCATTATTTTCCTTCATTTTCCTCCTCACATGCAACTGGTGACCTTTCGCCTTCCTTTTCTCCTAATTTCCATTATTTTCATAAATAAAATGCCAATTAATGCCACTTTTTCTTTCCAAAGACTTAGCCATTTCCTTTGCCAATTTCCATAGCCATTAATTAATCACAGGTGACCCCATCACTATGTTTTTTTTCCCAACATTCAACTTGGAATATGTTTCCCATGACCAAGGTCTTATTATTCCTTTATTACATTATTACATGGATTTTTGACCAGGGTTGTTACAGAACCCTCTCCCTTGGGGGGACACCATCCTCAGTGTTCAATGACACCTACAACTAGCAAGATTGTTGACAAACAAAACATACTGCTCATGGAGCTTTATAACTTAGCTTGTTGCAGTATTTACAATGATCATCCTACTGAGAAGCAAACCAACATGAGAAACATAACAACATGACAACCATGACGACATAACAACCATACCGCTTATTGGAGTTGTATAACATATCTCATTGTGGTATTTACAGCCATATACATATATGCATACACCAAAACATATACTAAAAACATTCGCTCAACTAGCAAATAGAGAAGGATACACAGCCTACATTTGATCCACCATCTCCCATGTAGCTTTATCGGGCCCAAAGTGCTTCGACTGCACTTTAACTTGCTCGATTGCTCGGTTCTAGAGCATGAGCATCTTTCTATGCAAAATGAACTGAGGTTCCGGCTGGAATTATCCTTCTAGCTCCACCTGCAATATAGACCAGTAAATCACATGAGAAACATACTTAACATAATTCTTAAGAAATTACACATGGAAAACATCACGGAATTTCACTGTCGGAGGCAGTGCAAGTCGATAGGCTACTGGTCCAATCCTCTCAAGAATCTTGAAAGCTCCACAAAATTGAGGTGCCATCTTGGCACATGATCCAATCCTTAAGGAGATCTTCTTGGGCTTGATGCAAAATTACACTTGTTCCCCAACCAAAAACTCCTTAAACATCATGTTTTGATATTTATAACTATTTTGTCCGTATTTTTCTGCCTTTAGATTCTTCTTGATTACCTGCATTTCTTGTTCCATTTCTACCAAAATATCTGGTCCAATCAACATGCTATTCACTGAATTCCTCCAACTTATGGGAGTATTACAACTCTGCCCATACAATGCCTTGAACGGACTCATCCTCAAGGATTCGTGATACCCATTGTTGTAAGTGAACTCAACCAGTGGAAGATATTCTTACCACTTCTGTTGTTGATGCATCACATACATCCTAAACAAATCCTCCAATATCCTGTTGACCCTCTATGTCTGTCCATTTGTCGACGATAAGATCTACTAAAGGCCAACTCCATACCCAAATCTGCATATAAATCTTTCCAAAATCTAGATGTGAACTTAGCATCCTTGTTTGACACAATCTTCTTCAGTACCCCATCCAACCTCACTACATCTCTGGGGAAGACTTGTGCTACATAATTAGTTGAATATGTATACTTCACTAGAATGAAGTGTGTTACCTCTTTCAACTTGTCAACCATGACCATGATAGAATCATGTTTTCTAGATGTCATCGGAAAAACTGTAATGAAATCCATGGAGATGACCTCCCACTTCCACTCTAGAATTGGAATCATATGAAGTAATCCACCTGGATGCTTGGATTATTCTTTTACCTATTGACAATCCAAGCACCTAGCCACAAACTCTACCACTTCCTTCTTCAAAATCAGCCAATAATAAAATTTCTTCACTGTTGTCAATGTCTTCTGGTATCTTGGGTGACCCGAATACAGCTTAGCATGAAATTCCCTTAATATAAGCTTCTTGAGCTCACTATCATTCAACACATAGATCATATCCCTAAATCTGACCAATCCATCTATTGTGAGATAATAGTCTACATCATGATCACCTATACCATGTTGTAGCTCGTGCATAAGCTCCATGTACCTGTCATCCTGTTGTCCTACTTGTAAGATCCGATCCTCTAAATATGTCCCATAAGAACTCATATTCGTTATATTATTCACATGTATCTGCCTGTTAAGAGCATCTCCAATCATGTTCTCTTTACCTTTAATGTAACTAATCTCAAATCGAACTCACTGATCTTGGCCAACCATCTAGCTTGCTTGGCAATCAAATTTGGTTGGTAAAATAGATACCTCGATCCATTTTGATCGCTCATCAATACAAACCTCCTACCCAGAAAATAATGCATCCAAATCTTCAATGCATGGATGATCGCTTCCAATTCAAGATCATGTGTCAGATCATTTTTCTCATGCTCATTCAATTTCCTTGATTCATAGCATACCATCTGTCCTTCCTACATAATAACTCCATTAAGTCCTCTCTTACAAGAATATGTACATAACACAAATTCTTTGTCCGGATCTATACTCTCTTACATTGGAGCATTTGTCAACAATTGCTTCAACTGTTCAAAACTTGTTGCACATTCCTTTATCCATTCAAACTTCTTACCTTTCATTTGCAACGATGTAATCAAATAAGAAAAGTGAGAGAAGTTCCTAATGAACCTCCTATAATAACTTGGTAACCCATTGAATGATCTTACCTCATCCACATTTATAGCAGTTTCCCATTCCATGATAGCCCTTATCTTCTCTGGATCCACTGTTATGCCTTCCTTGGAAACCACATGCCCCTAGTAATGTACCTTTGTCTGAAAGAAACTACAATTTCTAAGATTAGGATACAATTGATGCTCTCTCAACAATCTCAACATCGTTGTTAAGTGCTCAGCATGTTCTTCCTCATTCTTAGAATATATCAATATATCATCAATGAACACAATAACAAACTTGTCCAAATAAGGACACAACACACTATTCATCAAGCACATAAAAGTAGTTGGAGCATTAGTCAAACTAAAAGGAATTACAATAAAATCATAATGTCTATGCCTAGTCTGAAAAGCAGTCTTGTGAATGTCCTCTTCTTTAATGCGTACATGATGATATCATGATCTCAGGTCAATCTTCGAGAACATTGTTTCTCCCTTCAACTGATCAAACAAGTCATTAATGCTTGGAAATAGATACATGTTTTTTATGGTCACTTTGTTAAACTTCCTATAATCAATGTGTAACCTAAGAGTACCATCCTTCTTTTGCACAAACAATTGTTGGCTTATATGGGCCTGACCCAGGTTTGGAAAAAATATTTAGCCAAACAAATCCCGTAGCTACCGGCCCTTTCAGCAATAGCCCGTGGAGCGCGGACTGAGGTTTCACCCTAGGTAGTAGGGGAGGGTGCTAGAACCAAGTTTCCGCACCCTTAGGATATCTATATGTGGTCTGGAGGTTTCGCACACCGTTCTGCAGCTTCGCGCTGCTCAGTTTTGCGCAAATCCAAACCCAAAATAATCCTTACTACTTATTATTGAGTTGTTTATGTATTCAATCTACTTATTGTGATATTTAAGCAAACTTTTATCAGATTTAACCAGTCCATGCACTCAGAATAAACTCAGAGTTACATACATTCATAACATAAGAATATGTGCATAGATCAAACAGTTACATTAACCATACAACAAGCCAGATCTGTGATAATTCAGATTTAACACAAAATTACAGAAGCAAATTATCTTTATTTCCACTTTATCACCAATCCATCCAGATCTTCCCTGCGCACTCAGCTACAGGGGTCCACGCACAGAGCTGCGGACTCTTCCAGGCCTCTGTGCACACAGCTACATAGCCTTTATCCACTACCCAATACCCTCGACTCGGACTTACAGACGCTTTCAGATTTTTCTCCTCAAAAACTCATTACAATTCAGATCCAAGACCATTCAATCCAATTAACTACCTCTACCCCTAGAGCCTCACTCTTTTTATACCTTTCCATGTACCGCGACCATGGGCAGGCTGACTCAACTTATGTTTCTTTACATTATTTTTGGGCGGTCTACCCTTTGACTCAACCTATTATCACTTGCGCTCCACACATCCCGTGGAGTCTTTGCCCTATCTTTACCCAAAATTTAAAGCTTTGTGCCCCATGACCGTTATGTGGGGCTTCTGCTACCCAACTGTCCCCCAACACAATCATCATGACTTGTCTCAAGTCACTCAACTAGTGCGGGAATCCTTGCACGAAGGTCATTCAGCAACTTCTGCATATCACTTGTCCCTGCAACAAATTCGACTACGAGCCTCTGTACCTTTTCCAAGTGAGCCACCGATGCATCCCTATCAGTTGCAGTTGCTTGCTCAGTCTCACACACAGCCTGCATATGTGCTACCTTGCCTTCAATACTTGTAGATACGCTAAACGATTCATCAAGCCAGGGTTGGATACGTTCTTTAAGTACTACTTCCTATTTTCGCACGGTGTCAAGGTTGACCTTGAGCGCCTGGGCCTCCTTCATTTTGGCCAACCACTACGTGATAGCGACCGACTGTGTAGCCCCACGAGCTGTGTCATAGGCCTACCGTAACTTGTGCACCTTGGTTTCCATTTGTTGTATTGTTGGGTCCTCCTAGAGGGATGTGAGTATCTCGAGAGACTGACCTAGTTGTCCCTAGCATTTGTGAACAACCCTCCTCATTATTTCCAATCTAGCTACAATTTCATCACGGCGGCATTCTCTTTTGGCCGGGGGTGTGGGTGGTTGAGGCTTGAGACGGAGCTCTACAACTTGTAACGTTAGTTCCTCATGGGCTCTTGTGTCCTCTGCTTGGTCCGTGCGAAAGCCGGCTACCATGTGTTGAATCTTGGTAGCTAGTGAGAGGTCCCCGGGGATGGCTAACTCTAGTACCATGCTACACGCCTTCGCCATAGCTTGTTCTACTTCCCAGTATCGTGTGGCCAAGTCATCATGCTAGAGAGTGACCTGTTCTAAATTCGCCTTCTGATCTATCAAGATGTGGAAAGCGCAACCTTCCCTGGCTTGAAACTCTTGAGTTACTCGCACTTGCAGTAGGTCTAGTACTTCTCTAGACAAGGCGGCTAGATTTAATTCCCAACTACATTCTTTTCCCATGGTTGCAGCTAGGACAGCACCTGCTGGCAACTGTAGGGTGTGTGGCATGTGCGTGCTGATCATCTAATCGGTGATAGCTATATCTTCTGCTAGCTGTCCAATGACCCAGCCTGGGGGTCGCTCCTGTAATACCTGCAATTACGCTTTGTTCTCCCCCAACACTGTTGTCTATTCAGTGATTAGTTCAGGCAATGCGCTGGTGGGAACATTATTGGCTAGCTAGCTACTATCCATGAATTCCTTTTTCAAAGCCTTTGTTTTTTTGGACTTTTTTCGAGCGTCTGGTGATTCCTTGGCACGCGACTGCTTAAGGTGGTCCTGCGTCTCCATTTCCTGTTGCAGGTCATGCTCCAAGTCCATTCCCTGATCTTCCTGGTTCCCTTCTGTTGTCGGGCTCATGGTAACCTCCCACTGTAAAGCAGCTTGTTGTTCCTAACGTGTCTTCTCTACCAATTGAGTGAGTCATTGCTAGCATTCCTTCTTCTACTATTGTGTTGCCAGCCTATCGAGAACAGCCTTGTCTGGGGCATGCCATTCTAGAGGCCATGCAGCTAATACCGCGTAAATGGAATCATCTGTTGCAATGAACGGAAGTGTGACCCATGATCACTTTGTATCCTTTCACGTACAGATATACAAGTGATGCATGTCCGCTTTGAACTTGGCCACGCTTTGAAAACTTTTGTAGATCGTGGGGGACATGCGCAGTCTTCGATCAATTCGTGTTCGTATCTTTCCTTCCATGAAGGTCCAAAATTCCCGGATCGCGAGAACCCTTGTTGCATCCTCTGTAGCCCAGAGCGAAATATACTGCATGGCTTCAGGTAGGCTATCCTCGATGCTGCGAAACTGGCTCTCCTGTGGCAATTCACCTGTAACCAAAAGGATTGATAAAAGCAACCATGTGTAAATATATGTCTTACCTTTGTCCTGTGCGTCTTGACAATTGGTCAGAAATTCGTTGCATAAAAAATGTGCCCAATTGAACTAAACCCCTTCGGCCCACTTCCCTACCAATGCAATGATAGGAGCTGGCACCTCATCCGCGCAACATTTCCTCATGAGTTTACTGGCTAGTAGCTGAGTGGCGACTCGTACCGCACGGTCGTTGATGCTTGCTATGACATACCAGTGCTTTCCTTTATTCAGATGGTATTTCATCTTCACTGTTTCGGTGAGGCCTCCCTCGCTACTAGTTCCTACTATGTTTGCGGGGTTATTCCCTTTAAGTGGCAGGTGCATAATCTGATGGATTAGGTCAGCGGTGATCGGGATCGACTCTTCCAACTAGATATATCCATCATGTATGAGACATAGCAGTTGTCAGATTACAAATATGGTGATGGTCATGCGGTCATAGTGAGGTATCCACCTAAGCTTTAGTAGTCCTGCCTTCTCCACAACTAGTAACCACTTCTGTGGCAATAACTTGTCGTCGGCTAGTTCGGGGAACTTGTCACTATCTACCAGGTCCCAATCTTCGAATTTGATGTTTGGAACGTGCCCCATCGACAACCCTTCAAACCTTATGTCATTCGGAAGAAGCAGGCTCTGGAGCGTAGTCTTTGCAGCATCCACATCTTTCGGCATCTTGGTTGTCCCAGTCCATGGAGAAAGATATGGGGATAATGAGGGAAGTTGGAACACAACTTCTTCTTCCTCCGCCTATCACGCGGAATGAGTCGATCTTGCGGACAAGATAGACCTTCCTAGAATCTAAAGAAGACCTAATGACAAGCAAACCAACCAGAAACTATCTCTCTCTAAATGTGCTTTATAAATAATGGCAAACAAATGTGTTTAAGGCCTACCTCATGTCCAACGCAAGTTTGGGGATGCCTTCACTCCTTTAATCCAAGTAAGTTCCTTTGTCGCAAACCTGCAAACACAAACAAGGCAAACGATTAAATAGCACCTAAATAACCAGTATTATAAAACATATTTAACATGAAAGTCGAGTCCATGAAAAAAATAACATAAGATACTTGTAGAGAAAAATGAGCTTGATTGTATTAATTCAAAAGAAGAAGAACTTTATAACCTTTGCCTTCATGTTGTACAAGCTCCTCCCAGGGTCCAACAAGAAGTCTCCTCTACTTTGACAAGCTTCACTCACTCCCCAATGAAGCCAAAAAGGTATGTGATCTCTCCTCTTAAGCTCAAATAGGAAGTCTTGATTTCACTAGCATTTACCCTCAAAAATTCAGCTTCTAACCTCCTCAGCCACTGACCAATGCTCAATGTATAGTGAATGGAGGGTAGTTACTAGGTCCTCCTTCAAAGGGATAGAATCCTCCTTCAAAGGGATAGCTCCTCCTAACAAGGGATTAGATTCTTCTCTTATGGGATGCATGAACCACTTTGGAGCGAACAATCCACGTCAAAATTCCTTCTAGAAACCTCTAGAATTAACCCAAAGTGAGTTTTTTAAGATAAAAATTGTGCCTTTTGAATTTCACAGGGGTACGCACCCTCCCCTTTACATACAGAGCATATAAGTATGCAGATACTGAACAAAGGGTGAGGGCCCGCAGGCAAAAGCGAGAGAAAGTGCGGAACCAGAGTTACATTGTTTTTTGATGTCTTTCTCTCATTTCCAAAGCTTATTTTGAAGAGCTGAGATCTGAGACTTGCTTAGGAGG
>APFE030163579.1:0-13612 GCA_000404065.3 Pinus taeda
CCTATATGAACTTTGTGGAAAAAAATCAATTGCAATAGACACACATCAATTTCGACTAGCTAGGTGGTCCATGTGATTAGCAGGGATATTACTATGATGATTGATCTTCCATACCCATAATATATTTTGGACTTAATAGATCACCCCAGGGACTTTCAACCATGGCACATAGTGAAGCATGATGGATGCAAGAAGTCAAAGTGAGATAATTATAATGGTACCAATAAATATTAGCACATGGTGATGATGATGATGTCTACATCCGTACACAAGAACATGGAAATTAGACACAAATGAACCATACTAGTAAACAATAAGTAAAGCGGAAAGAATAAAACAATAGGTAAACAATAAGTAAAGGGGAAATAATACCCACTGTTTCATAAAAGGTTAAATGCTAGAATGTTGAAGAAAACTGAAATATTATCATTCATATCTAAAATCATCTCTCCATGTTGGATTTATGTGGTTGGCATTGCAAATTTGGCTCTTCTGAAACTGGTATGTCTCATTTTAACTTGAATCTTATGCACGGCCAGAGAAATTCCATGTAATACTACAAATATTCCCAGGTAGCCATAGAAACCGTGTTCTAGCTCATGTAAAAATTCCAGATCTAATTCAATTACTCAGCCCATAAAAATTACTAAGATTGAAAGTTCAGTTCTGATGTCCTTGCATATTGTTTGACTAGATCAGTTCAAAATGGGCAAGCAAAGCAAATGGCAATATTTCATGGATCTTGAAGTGCAAGACGTCAAGGCAAAATGACGTTCTCTAGTAAAGACTTGGTTTGGACGGAAATAAATAGAAAAAACAATAGTATTGATCGAGTTTTCGTAATATCGTTACGACGAGTTGCTGACTTTATGAAAGGAGAGGAAGAAAATCCTATTACTCCATGTAAATTCATACGAAAAACAAATAAAGAACCAAAAGAAAGAGCTATTGTTGCATTGTAATATGAGATGTGAGTATTTAAAATATGTATTGTTTAGATCTTTTGAAACCACGGTTATCTTTCTTTGTATGTACTAACATTTTAAATTTTTGGTGTAGTTATCATTGTTCATTTGGCCCAGAGGACAAAAGAGGAAATCTTCCAACTAAACAAAGGACCTCATTTGTGCAGAATAGGAGTTGCCAATGCCACTTTATTGTGAAAGTTATGCATGGAATTCTTGATATAGCAATATTAACTTTCAATATGTATGAACTTGAAGATGGGGGAGGTTGGGCTTGTCATGGTCAATGTGACACTTTAGGTGAGACCAGGACCTTGCATAGGCAAAAGCTTTCAAGGGACGTTGTTGCATATGTAGAGAGTTGTTTCTTTTTGGGAGTCCTGTTGATGTAGTGTATAGAACCCACATTAAGAGACATGTGGACATTGATGTGGCAGCTCGAGATAGAGCTTTCTTCTTATGCAGGAAAGATCTTGTAAACATCTATAACATCTATAATAGGTGGGCGAAGCGAAATTATCAACTTCACAAAAAAGATGAAATGAGTGTAAACTTTTGGTATCAAAATCATCGAGAAGATTTTTTCTTTTACCAAAAGCCAAATGGTGTGGAGGTCCCTTTTATAATAGGGATTCAAACAAAATGGATGTTGGAGACAATGGTCAAGCTATCGCACAATAGCTTAATAGCCACGGATTCAACATTTAACACAAATAAATATGTGGTAAGTCAGATGCCAATCATTGATTGAATATATTTATTTAAGTTGTATACATTTAGAATGATTAATAACTTGTATTTGATTTTATGTAATGTTGAAAATGGCAGTATCAGTTGTATACACTCGTGGCATTTGATGAACAACAAAGTGGGGTGCCTGTTGCATGGGTCGTGGCATCACGAAACACATCAAATGATATTGCAATATGGCTGGAGTAGCTCATGCGCAAGTGTTTCCAAACCCATCCTGATTGGAAATTCAATGCTTTCATGGTTGATGATGCACTGGCTGAAATCAGTGCCTTGAGGTAATTTTAACATTGTCATGATATAACCAAACTTGCATTGTTTTCTAAAAATAACACACTAAAATGCATTGAATATAGCAAGAGGATCACAGGTTGTGATGTGATCTTATTTGTTTGGCATGTACGGAGGGCTTGGTTAAAAAATGTCAATCGGTTGGCCACTAGTTCCATAAAAGCCAATGAAATGTTCAGTGAGTTAGGTTTCATCATGAAATACACTCTCAATTATGAAGTGGAAGATGCAATCAATCAATTTTTTATCAAATTTGCAGATGAAGAGAAGTTCTTAGACTATCTCAACAAGAAATGGGTCACTGGAGATAAGATTCGTAATTAAACATTTTTTTCGTATTATATGCATTTTTTTCTTCTATAAATGTAATATAATGATATTGACATCTTTCTATTTTCAATTAGGTATGTGGGTGAAAGGTTGTCGGGAGTTTCCTCATGCAAATCAGGAGACCAATAACGCTATTGAGTCATACCATTATTACCTAAAAACAACATTTCTATCTGATAGAAGGAAAAAATGTGCCTGGAGGATGGATTGGTTATTGCATATGCTACTAATAACAGTTGAACCTTGTTATCGGTTCAAGGAAATCTTAAAAGAAGAAGGATTTATAAACAACTATAAGAGAGAAAAACAACTAGAATCATCAACAGAACGATCAAGAAAAATTCTAGATACTGATTGTTGTCCTCATGAGAGCATAACCTGTGCTTATTGGGTGAGAAGTGAGACAGATGGAGGTAAAAAATACCTTTTCACCTGGTATCATACAGATTTTATAATGTGTGAATGTCCATGGTCTATCTGTGGAAACATTTGCAAGCATGCCATAAAGGTTAATTGGTTGTATTTCCACTCAGATAATTCAAATCCATTGCTTCATCAACATGTAGAGGATAACATATGCAATGACCCACCTAAGATCAATATAGAGCCTCAAAACCATGATGTAGATGTCGATGTTACTCTTATGGACACAAATATTTTGATGCAGATGCTGAGGCACTTCATTTGGCAAGGGAGGAGTTGTTTAGCTATACACATCTCATTTTAGATAACCCTCCTACTACTTTGACGAACACAATCCAGTTGACTGGTATGCTTAAAAAAATGTTGGATGAAGCCAATAATTTTCACGTTACTGATTTTGACTTCACACTTGGATTGGGTTATCTTGATCCATCTTTGAAGAGGAAGAAGAGTTTCCTTAGCCCCACAAAGAAAAGAAGAAGCAACAGAAAAAACAATGGTTTGAAAATTGATTTAAATGTTGATCAATCAGAATATGAACCATTTGAGTTTCGATAACTCAATAAGCGAGGACGTCATCGATCAAATACGCCCTGTCTATGGTTCCAGGTTAGTTTCACGTGTTGAATAGAGTCATGGTTTTAGATTGAAGTATTTAATCATCACCATTCTTTAACATGTGGTATGTTTATTTTTATAGCAATGCAACAATCCCTAACCATGGCGATAACCCAAGACCAAAGAGAGTTGCAAGACCATCCAACTTTACTTTCCATGCCAGGTACATTTGACACTCTTTCATTGTGTGTGCACATATACCTTGATGCTCTAGCAAATTTCTTTGCGATAATGTTTGACACTTTTCTAGGTAACTATAGAATAAGTGGAGAAGCATCATCTTCTATCATGACTAATCATTTATGGAAGGACTTCAACTCTAGTGGGAATCAATGAGGTATGCACAAAGAATAGATAAGCTAGGTTTTCATGGCCTCGTCAGATGGGTTGCCCTTTTTCATATGATAAGTATATTTATGTTTTCCTATTGTTATGTTGTTATGAAAATACCTTTTTCATAATCTGTTCATGGTCACTGAAAAATTAGGATTGTCAAATGTGATCATTGTGAGTGCTTATGTTTCTTCCCATGCATTTCTCACTGAAACAAAGTTCAGTCGTCAACACCTTTCCCCCACTAAGGTGTTAATTGTATTTCCTATGCCAAAGTCATGGGCTTTACGTGCCTTTTTATGCTTGTTCATGGTTGAGGAGAAGGACCATCATATGGGTTCATTGCTCATGCTATTATTTTTTCCCTATCCATCATGCTGGTTGTCAAGTATAATATCTTTTCTTATTTATGTTCATGGAACATGTTTGATTTTTATACTTAAACATGTAGTTACTATGTTCTCATACCTATGTTCATGGTTCGGTGTTTATTAGATTCATAGATCTTTATATTTTACATCTTTATAAATTTATGGTTAGATGGTTAAAGGCCAATGAGCTTTGAACCTTATCATTGCATTTTTTGTTGTTGGATTTTTGATTCCTTGCCTCTAGTCAGAGATCTCGTTGGATTTTCATGACTTCATCAAGTTGATTTTGCCTTCATGGAATAGTATATGATAGCATAGTAGATTGTTATGTTATTTTGAACATGCCCTCTTCATGATTTGTTGATGTTCACTGAACGTTGTTCTGTCCTTTTATGCCTGCGATAAAGTGTTAACTGTCCTATTGCCAAATCAACATCGATTGTTATCTTTTAGTTGTGTGTTCGGTGAAAGTGTTTATTTAGATCTTGTGTGCTCGTGTATATATGCGTGTTGAAGTTCCTGGTCACATATAGTTTATGGTCTGCTAGGATAATGATGGTGTTGATTAATTTTCAAAATTTTAACGTGGATGCTCTTTTTTTTTTTTTCAGGTTGTTCTATAGTTCTGCTTCCAACCAAGATTGTCCATGCATTGAACCTCAAAGTGGAAGACATAAATTCTCAGACAAGCACACAATGTGGCCTTTTTCCAAGCATGCAATTCTCATCCAAGCACACAATGTGGTCTTTAGCCAAGCACACAATGTTTATCTATACAAATATTTTTTCTTGTAAAATGCATCATGGAAGTGATGGTCAGGGTTGAAGGTTTGTATTTTATCTAGTCCATGGTTTTCCAACTTCCAGTGGTACAACAATTGATAAAGTTGTGATAGATTAATTTATCTTTTGTATAAGCATCATTACATGAAATGATGCTCTGAAAGCACGAGGGAAGTATTATTCAATATTGTGGCAGTTTCCACAGTCTTGAGGAAACAGTTCTAGCATTTTGTAATAAATTGAATATAATGAAATCCATTGCAGTGAATTTCTTGCTAGCAATTTGTTATATTTCCAAACTTTTGATGTTCAGCTCCACTCCATTTTGGTATCTTCCTTTTTATGTCAGTAAAGCAGATCCATTGCAATCACTATACTTATCGTTCCAATGGTAACCCCTTTAAATTATTAATTAACCAATTTAAACTAATAAGGAAGATCCTTGCAAGTGTCCACTCTATTCCATCTATGTTCCTCGAACATGCCAATGAAAACACTGATTCATTCTTTGAAATCTGCTCCCTTCACCATATTTCCGTTGTTGATCAAATTGTTTTTTGATGCATATAGTAATGACAATATTCCTATACCCACCTGCCCCTGATAGTTGAAAGGGCTTAGGCATTTTCTAGGAACTACAAAATACCATGTTACATTACACTTTATAAATGTTCCAAGAATTTTTGTCCTTGCTCATTTCCCTTAACAAAATTTATAAAGTTTGACAGCATTTAAAAATATCGATGGGGTTCAATTATTTGAAACAAAGTTTTAGGTTCTAGAATTCCACATAAGGTATATTTAATGAGTTTTTTTCATCATTTTTTTATATTCTGGAGTACCCAAAAACGTGACATTTATGTTGGATTCGTTTTGAATCCAAATGAATCCATCTTCCCTAGAATAATTAGTCTCGGGGAAATCATAGACATCTCTGCATTGTCATGAATTTGTCATGGCTTAGACCTAGAAATGTCATTGGTTCTAACATAATTTATAAACTTTGCCATGCCCACAGTGCACAAAAGACAAGTAGAATCCCAAAATATATGGATCCTATGATCTAATCACTTCCAGAATTGTAAAACTCTTAGCCACTTCATAAAAGAAGAGTCTAACTGTTCTATGTGTTTACCCTTTTATAGGTATATTTTCTAGTCATTTACAATATGCTAGTTGTAGGATCCAAATACAAATCCATCATACTAAACCCATATTTTAAGCTGCAATTTGTACAACATATTTAGATTTAGTGTAATACAAAAAGATATTGATGGAGAAAATGATAATGGTATTTAATTATTCATGTCCATTTTCAAGACTCAAAACTAAAACTACATGCCTAGAATATCCATGAAATCTGCCCAGAGCATCCCTGAAATGACCAGCAAGTCCCCGAGTCCCTGATGAAGTTCTCAGCAGTTTGTGTACATTTACTAGGGCTCCCCAAGTGCTTGAAATGCCAGAACAGCGGGTAACTAGTTTTTTTTTAAGGGGGGGGGGCGCAGGGGGTAGGTCCCTGTTCAACATAATGATTAAGCTATTAATTCTTTCAATGAGTTCAGATGTCAACCAAAATTGTTTAGAGATTCTGGAACAACTCTTGTTGCTCAAGAAGATAAGCATCACTGTTAAACCATTTGTAAATAAGGGGTATCTCAACCAGCTTATGAGGATGCTCTTCTAGAACCATGTCTTCATCGAATGCGGTGACACAACTTCGTAGAGGAATTTCATATCTCCTTTCACTATTAGCTTCTGATATCTTCTTTCAATGCCTAACTTCAGACCCATGAGGAGGCCTTTTGTGACTTGTCTTTACCACATTTTTAAAAATTTTACTCAGGCATTGACAAAAAATATGTGTCCCTCCTCTCCTCCTTTATAATTTCCTCCACTGTCCGACTTTCCCCTTTGATGCTTTGTCAAATTTTAATTTTACTCAACTTGCTGGTTGGTTTCAAATGAAATCCTTTCTGGTTTATGAGAACCATATTTTTTTACCCTTAAGCATAGATTGAAAACAACTTTCCAAGCTCTTGTTTTTGATGAGATCCCTTTCTGCCTTCTCCATGTACCACACACCTTTGATATGTTCATGTCTTCTACAGTCTCTCTAATCACTGCTTTGATTTTTAGCTTCACTTGTTTCTCTAAATTACTCTACCCTCCAAAGAGCCTATGTTCATTATTGAAGATCTTAATGGATGCTCCTTGAAGATGCTTGACCTAATTCATTGCAGTTTATTTTTTTAATAATATATGCTTTCCCTTTTTCAAGATGCATTAGTAAAGATTTGTAGTCTCTTTATCCTTACATAAGTACATGAGAGTCTATTAACTTGCGTTCTCATGTCCCATTTTTCCTTCTATTGACTTTTCAAATAACCTTAGAATTTGGGAGAAGGCTTAACTAGCCTAATGTTTTTGATAATGTAGATGTAATGTTGTTTGGAGAACATTAGTTTATAACATATCCAATTTTGTCTCCCCTGGCCTGAAAAATTAACTGTTGTGATGTTTTTGTGAGCTATAAATACAATGGAGCTCAGAATTGTTTGGAACATGTAACCACTCCTTATTTACAAGGGATACTAATGGATTATTAGAGATTTGGTTCCACATTTCCTCTTTTTTGGTTGTCCACGCTTAAAGTTTTTATATTCCTTTGAATATTTGGTCATCAGTGTAGGGCAATCTATGTTATGTGTGGAATTGCCTAATATATACAAGCATTGACAAATTAAAATGGTAATTTGTATGTCAACTACTTTATTGTAGATTGACTTTTTCCTTAACTTTTTTGTTTAGGAGATAAGATAAGATTACAATAAGATAAAATGGGAGAAGGCAACAATTATTGATTGTCTTGAAGTTTCTTTGTTTATTCAATCACTATACCTAAATGAATCTATTTATCTTTTAATTATGTTGAAATGGGACGAGACCAGATAGTTTGCATTTGGTGCATCTACATGCAGTTTATTGGGTCAAATCCTACAATATATTTTTGCACAGATAGATTTGTCTTTGTGGTCCTTTGATGACCACCTTGAATTTGCCTTGGAAACACCACAACTTGCTATTATTAGCCTTAAATATAGTTTTATGGGATTGACTTAGTTGTGTCTCTCCATGAATGTCAATTGTTTTACTTTTGCTTAAACAACTCTGCTTAACTTATTGCTATCTATTATATCCTTGCCTGACGACAAATTACTCTCTATCTCATATATTAAGGAAAAGAAATAAAATAACTAATGGTTATGTGTGTTTGTGTTAGCCATTCATACTCTAACCCAAGAAATAACAAACAAGGATACAAATAATTATTGTTTTGTCATGAAGGCTTTTACAGGAAGTGAACTTTGGGCCTTATTATGTTGGCATGCAGGTGTCAAGGCTCAAGTTGCATCAATTGAACAAGCAACTTCTGAAACTCCTAAAAAGGTTGAAGCCCCAGTGGCTGTTGTAACTAGAGCTCCTAGAAGAATTGACAAAGCCATTTCTATGTCACTAGGTAGAGCAGGCTGTAAGGTGCATACTTATATCATTGCCTACTTAATAGATGCAATTACAATGGCTGTTTGCACTCATTTATGATAAGCCATTTACATATTTATTTATTAGAAAAGGAAGAGGGGACAAATGATGCAACAATTGACGTGATGCAACTTTCTCTCTTGTTGCTTTCGATGAATATAATGCATGAGGAATAAGGCGAGTTGTTTTTGCACTATTAGGAGATGCAATTATTTTTGTAGATGCTCCCTGTTTAATACATGACCTTTTTTCATTGTGTATTCATACAAGTCATGTATGACATGACAAAGGAAATGCCTTGTAATTGTAAGAAGGGAAAGGCAGAGCAGAGGGATTTAATGTAATACAGTTTATCATCTTGAACATCCACTAAGGTCAACGATAACACACGGTAACTGGTACCCTTCGAAGAAGTCCAAGAAAAGTGCAACAAAGAAAAGATGATAAGTTAGTATAAAAGCCTACCATCCCGAATTTTAATGTCTTATGTAATAAATGATGCATTGCTAAAGGAAGAGAGAATAATTAGTAATCTTCAAGATTAGTTTCAGCAATGTTGTTTCATAATCTTGTAACCCCCCATACTAAATTCATAATAGTTTTTTTTGGTAGGTTTTATGGGCCTTATTTATGGTACTGATTTACTACTTTCAATGTATCTTGAGCATGGCATATTGACTGGTTGTGGATTTCATTCTTTATTTGATTTGCACTGTACTTTAAATAGTCCAATAGCTGACTTTTGTTAGGTGCGACTTGAACTTTTCTCTTAAGTTTTAACAGGCGATGTTCGTTATCTCCCTTTGGAAGTTTGTATTCTTATATATGTCTGGGAAATTTCTTTTGTTATAGATATTGGGTTCATTTGTTTTAGCCCTACCATATATGTACTTTTGCAATTTTCTTTTAGAAGTTGTCTTGAGATATTTTTATATGTCTGGGCAATTATCTTATGTTATAAGCTATTGTATTATCAAATCTGTTGCATTCAATGCCCTGTTTCTGGTAAAATTTGCTTGCAGGCATTCTTGATTAGGTAAGAAAATGATTTTTGCTTGTTTCTCTTTTTCTTTGTCATCTCCCTTTGGAGTCTGCATTCTTATATGTGGTCAGAAATTCTTTTGTTCTTTGTTAAACCTACCATGTCTGTAGTTTTGCATTTTTCTTTTGAAAGCTATCTCAAAAAATTGTGTTACAATTGGACAATTATCTTGTGTTATATGCTACTTAATTATCAAATCAGTTGCATTCAGTGCCCCATTTTTGATAAAAATTGCATGCAAGAATTCTTGATCACATAAGAAAGTGATATTTTTCCTGTTTCTTTATTTATATACCTCTGTTACAGGCACTAAGTGCTTTATGCTTAATTTGTTTCCTAGCGTTGTCATCGAACTTGTTTGACATGGGTTGGGTATTTTCTAATTGCTTGTGTGTTTCAAATCTATCTATATGTTGACTACGTTCTACTGTTTGAATGAAAAGTTTAATCTCAGAATTGGGCAAGTGTGTAGCAGCAAGCAGTGTAGGATTTTCTTAGTCTTTGATTTGCAGAATTATGTATCATATGTTTCTTCTTTTGAAAATGCACATGATGTATCTATAATAGTAGACTTCTTTCACTCAATAGACATGTTCTTCCTCAATCTGTTATAATGAAATTCATTGTACTCTAGAGTCCATACACGAAGAAATACACATGGCAATAATGATATCATTTTGTTGATAGGCTAGGACCTCATACAATTGACAACACGTTATGTATTTGTACCACTCAGATTCTATTCATATTGCACCTACAACACAAGCATTTAAATTTAGGGTGTGGCTTCATACTTTGAACATATGAAAATAGACACTCTGACCACTTTCAAGTACACCATCCGTTGAACTCAGTTACTATTGCTGAAGTTGCCAATTATAGTCTTGTATCTGTATGTTTCTAACATGGCATAGCTCTCAAGATGTTTGCCATGTCATCATATGATATAACTTTTGATTGCAAGTGATTTCATTATGAACTCTGAATTATCATAATCCTACACCTACCATTTTTTAGATTAAAATGATTGCTGACCATTTATACTTAAGAGGATAGTGATTTCTCGAAGGTATCCCAGCATCCTGATCTCTTAAATAATAAAAACTATCCAAAACTCAAATCTGGGTTATTATAATTAGTGATCACTGATCATAGTTCTTATTCCAGTTTAAGAGAATGCAATATACACTACACCGTTAATATATCTCAGTATCTGGTATTAGCGTTGCCCATCAGTTTGTAACTTTGTATTATCGGTGCGTGGTATCATGCTGTTTGTATGAATGTTTAACTTTTACCGTACTTAGATTTGGTTGTGTCATGTTTAAGGAAAATCTTTCATAACAGTCGTGTAGAAATGTGTCTTCTTGGTTTCATATACTTCTTAGTTACAACTATCATGACAAAAAACAAACAAATTCACAATACCATCATTACTTTGATAAGTAAAGTGAGACAGCTCACAATTTTAATTCCTTTCAGTTCAAATATTTTCTCTGTGAAACATATATTCACTTGAGTCCTGATTAATCATTTTTCTGTGAAGCTGGCAGGTTTCTAGCCTCTTGAATGTTCAATTGCATCACTTTACTCAAACACCTCTTCTTGAAAAAAAATCTATATTTTGGATATCTTTATAATGCAACTCTCAGATCTCAACTGTTTATCACACAAGGCTTTACTACGTTTTTTCTGTAAAGGAAATTGATGAATTCAAATGTTCAAGGCCTAGGCTTTTGCTGGAGAGGGAAGTTAATAAGTTCTAATGCTGAAGGCATTCTAGGCTTTGTCCCTTGCTGATTCTCAGTAATGTTTGCATTTCACTTGTGTCGCTTTGAAGTTTGTAACTTTGTACCCCTATATTCGTAATAATGCAAACTTCAAAGTTATTAGATCACACCTCATTGTGGAGTTGTAAACTATCTACTTGGCTTTTGGATATCTAACTGGAGTATCACTTTAATCTTTCTTTTATTAATGTTTTTTTTCATCCTTTTATAAATCGTATTTCCTTCCTTCTTGTCCTATGCACTTTGGATCATTTTAACAATTGTCCTGCTCCATAGGTGGATGCTTGTTTTTTCTGTTTTATGTGAGATATAGGGAGCACTTTGTAATATGGGAATGTAATTCTCTTTTCTCTTTAATCAAATGGTAATGCAGGTTCTTGTGAACTATGCTCGGTCGATAAAGGAGGCTGAAGATGTTTCTAGACAAAATATTCTAGTATGGTTCATTTGTGTCTAATTTCCATGTCCTTGTGTACGGATGTATACATCATCATCATCACCATGTGCTAATATTTATTGGTACCATTATAATTATCTCACTTTGACGTCTTGCATCCATCATGTTTCACTATGTACCATGGTTGAAAGTCCCTAGGGTGATCTATTAAGTCCAGAATATATTACGGGTATGGAAGATCAATCATCATAGTAATATCCTTGCTAATCACATGGACCACCTAGCTAGTCGAAATTGATGCGTGTCTATTGCAATTGATTTTTTTCCACAAAGTTCATATAGGGTCAACCCACACGTGTGCCAAAAATTGATATATGATTGTATTTGTTGCTCCCCTTTGCTGCATAACAGGTAGCATGAAAATTCAAGTAGGTTAAGTGTTCAGTGCTAGTAAGGCATCAAAGAGTCATCCTGTGCCCATGGTTATATGGTGGAGTGTCTAGTCATGTCAAGTTACTTGCTAGTTTGATTTATTAGTTATGAAAACATGGTGTTTGACCTATGGAAGGTGGTCTCCACAAGGAGATTGGATTCTAGCAGTCAATCATTTTGCTTTCCTTGATGATGCAAGGTTCTACATTGTGCAGACAATACATTAGCTTAATCAATATACTCCCTAGGGTTGATTCTGTACAATATGTTGCATACTAACCAATTTTACAAGATTGTCAAATGTGTCCACTGCTCAGTGAGTTCACTCAGCTCAACTCCAAAACAAGACAAGTCTTCTCATTTTAGTAAAACTCAGTTAAATCTTGTCAAAGTCACCAGAACTCAACAAGTTTGACTGATCTTACGCAATTTACTCAACAAGTTTCACTGTGTTCAACCAACACTTACCTATTTTAAGTTGTTTTTGAGTTTTAGAATTTCCTGAAATTCACCTCAACTGTGGATGTATTGCAAATGTATTATTCCTCATCAATATAATTCTAGGCAATCCCTTCCACTTCCACTGGTATTATGGTATTCTTATGTGTAAGAAGGTAACTCATGTTAGCCTTGAGTTTTCACAATTCGATTATGTTGGACATAATTTTCTGGGATTTCTGCCCTATAAATAAAATTGTAAATAAATAAAGTAGGATAATGCAAAGATGAAGTGACCCTTTGAAAATGAAACAAAGGGTTGCACCATTGTATATATCTGAGTGTAGATTAATGAAAAGACAATCATGGAGTTACCTATCCTGGGTTCACAGATTCAAACTCTTGCTCTTTGGCTTTGCCCAGTCATTTCCCTAGTCTAGGTCATGTGACTGATGGTAACCCCCAAAATTTGTTGTGCTCTACGTCTGCAGTAACAATCTTCTAATAATATAGTTTTCTAGGCAGTAGCAATAAATCAAACTACAAGAATCACTAGATATTTGATAAACCATGTTTGGCCACACCTATGTGAAAGTGACAGCTATGAAAAGAAGCCTTCCTGTTAGGAAATAAAGCCACAGCCACTGTATAGGAAACAAAAGCCTTGCTCAACTATTTTGGTAGAATATTTTGTCTACTTTTAATCGTATCAAGTAGGGCATTATCCTCCTCAATAGTTTTTGGATTTGATAAAAGAAACCATGCAATTTAGAATATTTTCAAAATTGATCTGGTCTAGCCTCATCCCTGCCCTCAGTATTCAGACAAAATAACCAAGTGCCTTCTTCCCATCCCCAGTGTTTGCATATCCTGCCTCATTGACTTGCTTACATAAAAGTGATAGTTCGACAGCGAGATGGATTTCCTTAACCCATGGAAACTACAGGTTATATATAATAAAACACGTAGATGATAAGATTTTTCGAATCAACAGACCAAACCAATCGACATGGCTTTAGATCTTTCTTAAAGGGAGAGCGTTGTAAATCATCAAGTTACCTAATTCCAAATGTTAGTTTTAGACCCCCGATGGATCATTTGCCTAC
>APFE030163594.1:0-11728 GCA_000404065.3 Pinus taeda
TACTTGTTTATATATGCATTTGTATGGTTAACACACATCTGGTCATGTGTTATTTATGAATATAGATCTTTGTTCTTTGATAGTAGTATGTTACTGTGATTCCACAAGTGCTCTTTGAAGCTGGGCAGACGAAGAAGAAGTGACGAAGCTCTATCAGGAAGGAGAGGAAATCAAGCGCAAGACTAAGGTTGGTCTCCTTGGTTCCCCTCTTGTCTATTTTCATAAAGGAAAATGAAAGTAGACTTTACTTGTTTCTTTGTAAGACAGCTACCAGTCTTAGTGGGAATAACAACATCCGAGTGGACACTATTCCCAGTAACACTTCCCCTAGACTCTGCACTCAAAGCATTACCCGATGTCTCACCGGAGCTTTTCCATCACATTTCCTCGCTTGTTTGAGGCCGAAGGCTTTTCATATAGTTTCTCCAACGCCTTAATCAAACCCTCTGTCGTTGTTTCCTTCAAAATGTTGAAGGCGACTGATGCTACGAGGCACAACCATATTGTTCCGAGTGCCTTTCTATCAAGAAGGTTGGATTCTTCCTTTTTCATACCTGTCGACATCTTTGCTTTTCCTCCCAATGGTAGGTACAATTCTTTCTAATACAAATAATCTTCCATCTAAATCTTCCACAACGAGAAGTTTTGGCCGTTAAGTTTCTCGACCCTAAACTTACCATCTTTCACCATTGCTCCCACTCGAAGGAGGAACCGTTCTTTCCTGCAAGTTTATCAGCCAAATAGACCTTTGGCTCTGATACTAGTTGTTATAAAATTATATATTATGGAGCAATGGAACACATAAAACATTGCAGAAATATAAACACAGAAAATGCATAAAACAAGAGAGACACAGATATACGTGGTTCACCTAGTTTGGGCTACGTCCACCCCGAACAGTTAGTCCTTCCTTTCTATTATCCAACATAATGAAGAGACACAACCTACAGCAGATCCGCTGTAATATCCTTTGTTTTCTCGCATAGTCTCACCTCTCTGTTTCTCACTCAGAGAATACACATATATTACACAGACTTAATAAAATGCCCTGATACAAAGAGAGGGGTTGCCTTCTAGGGAAAAAAACCCTAAACTAAACATAAGTTCTACCGTTAGATCATCTGTCTAATGAACGTCCCAGATTGACTAGAAATTACTATACTTTTACAAGGCAATTTTACATATGTTTTTAGCTTCGGGGGCGTTGGTCCCCACACCCCCCTAGCTGGGGGGGATCGGCCCCCTCGGACCCCCGCGAGGGGGACAAGTCCCCCCCGTACCCCCCCACGTGGTGGGTTGTACAAACTTCCTGGGGTATACATCCGGCTGAAACAAAGACCTCTAAACAATCATGCTCCACACACAACAATATCTACATCATCCCCACAGAAGCTTCTTCATTATTTGCATTAAATTGTGCAATAGTAGCCACTTTTAGTCTAGAAAGACAATTCTTTAGCATATGTGGTTCAGCACATATCCAACACTTGAAGGCTTTCTTCGTCTTCGACTTATCATCTGATTTCGAAGCATCATCCTTCTTCTTCTCTTTCGGTTTATCAGACTTCTTCTTCCTATCATCAGAAGTCTCATCATAATGCTCCACCAACTTGTCCACAACAGCAAAAGCTTCCTCAAGTGTCTTAATCTTCTGCCGCTTCACTACATTGCATGCCCAAGGCTTCAATCCAATAATGAAGTTGAACACCTTGTCCCTCTCTGCCATGTCAGGAAGTTCCAGAATCGCACTTGCAAACTCGCACTAATATGTCTAAAGGTTCCTTGTCTGCTTTATGAACTTAATCTTCATGCTTGCTTCCCATGTTTCATCTTGAGGACTGAAATGGGTCTGCAAAGCCTTCTTCATCTCATCCCATGAAGTAATGTCACTAGCACTGCCATTGGAAATCTAATCCATCCTCCTTTGCCACCACATCTTAGCATCCTTCATCAAGAACTGAGCAGCTACCTTCCCCTTTGTCACATCATCAGATAGACCCAAGCATTCCAAGTATTGCTCCATGTCCCATAGAAAGTTTCCAAAAGTCTTCACACTCCTTGTACCATCATAAGATTCTGGTTCCTTGACTTTTACATGAGGCACTCCTCCACCTGAGTTATGCCTCATGACCCTCTTCAACACCGTGATCTCATTTCTAGCTTCATCAAGAGATTTCTGCAAGTTCACGATCTCTACCACACCCTGATCTCTTGCCTCTTCAATCTCCTTGACCTTCACTTCAAGTTGTGTACACATAAGATCAGTGTACTCGTGTTGAGTCTAGAGTTCATCGAGCTCTTCCTTCATCTTCGAATTGGTTGATTGATCCTTCTTGACCAAGTCCATCTTCTTAGTCCAATAAGCCTCTAAGTCCTCCATCCTTTCCAACACCTTTTCAATGATTGCCATAGTAGAATCCTTCGCACCATGACTAGACCCAACCTGAGATTCACCTGCCATTGCTAACAGTTTCCTTCTTTGTGATCTAGTTTCAACCATCCAACAGCTTCACCAAGTTGCCTGCAACGTGAACCAGCTCTTGTTCCACTTGTATGTGAAACACCTTCCTTCACCTACAAGTACCTGCTTCACTGTCACCAACTTCCAGGCTTCAACCATGAGCTTCAAGACCACCTGTCAATGTGTATCAGCTTCAATGCTTCAACACCTGAACCTGTTCACCAACTCCTCAGCCACTTCGTGACGAGCAACCTTGCTCTGATAAGCTCTTCACCGACCTCTGATACCACTTGTCGTGCCCCCAGACTGACGGTAGTCTTTCAACCGCTCTTGGCGAGGTGTGGCACCACCGAACACTTTCTTTTCACCAATACTTATGTTCATGGACTACGCCTAACCATTAGCCTACTTAGTTTGTTTTTCACAACCAAGTATTATTATGTTTCCTTTATACCAATGAACACCCATACACATTCATTATCATCAGCAATTATACAAGAGAACACAATTGCACAATATAAAAGGAGGGGAAACTCCCTGAACAATGAGTCTACCTGAATAATATATTATACAATCTTTCAATATTACAAAGCTTTACAAGTATACTTGGAAACACCAAGTTTCATACTTAGCCAAAATTACAACTTCTCACTCCTCTGTGTGATAGCCAAGATTCTTTGCCCAAGTCGGGCGGGTACGCCCTCACATGAGCTGCCTACCACACTTCACAATCGAACCTTGTGCACGATGGGAAGGTGACTCCACCAAGTCACCAAGACACCCTCGTCTCCTTCTCACGGCGGTCACACCAACACCACCACATTATGTTTGCACACCGGGCAACTTCACCAAGTCTCACCCGCACTCGTTCGTCCGAATGACAGGAACTCCTACCTACGCTCTCACCCAAGACTTAAGACCCGTGCATTACCGCCGTGTAGCCTTGCCGAAGGCTGGGCACATAGAACTGCGCCTCACCTTTCTAGATGCAGGTTCACCTTAACTGCACACTGCTCCTTCTTGCTTGAGTTCGAAGTTCAATTGCCAAAATGAACCTCCAACATGCCAACATATACGCTCCTTGTATGTGTCGTGCCACTCCTTGGCCGACACTTGTTTCTCATCAACCAACGCCCTTCAATTACCTCTCCATGTGGTCAGCGCATCAGCCAATGCTCCAAACACAATCCTTCAACCGTTGGCTTTACCAAGTGAACGCCCATGCTGTCCACCGTATAAACAAGCTCGCCCTCCACTTCTCATGCACATTATAACTGTGTCTCCATGCGCACTTGGTCGTAGAGCTCACACTTCGCATTTCTAACTTTGCTCGTTCATCACCAAGCTCTATCACACATTGGGTGGGTGTGCCAAGGACTGCAGGTCCTTACACTGGTGGCCCAATGGCCCGCGAGGGAGGCAGGGTGATTCCAGCGATCGCCCCACCCTCTGCTCACCCTAGAGGCCCAACGGCTCGCGCGGTTGGCAAGGTGATTCCAGGAATCACCCTGCCCTCTGCCTCACCTCGACGGCCCAATGTCCTGTGGGGGTGGCATGGTGATTCCAATAATCACCTAGCCCTCCACCCCACACCAGTTGTCACACCCCCAGGTTGGCGGTAGTCTTTCAACCACTCTTGGCGAGGTGTGGCACCATTGAACACTTTCTTTTCACCAATACTTATGTTCATGGACTATGCCTAATCATATGTCCTACTTAGTTCGTGTTTCTCAACCAAGTAATTATTAATGTTCCTTTATACCAATGAACACCCACACACATTCATTATCATTAGCAATTATACAAGAGAACACAATTGCACAGTATAAAGGGAGGGGCAGCTCACTGAACAATGAGTCTACCCAAATACAATATATTATACACTTTGCAATGTTTGCAAAGCTTTACATGTATACTTGAAACACCAAGTTTCATACTTAGCCAAAATTACAACTTCTCACACCTTCATGTGATAACCAAGATTATTTGCCCAAGTCGAGCGAGCATGCCGTCACACGAGTTGCCTACCACACTTCACAATCGAACCTTGTGCACGATGGGCAGGCGACTCCACCAATTCACCAAGACACCCTCGTCTCCTTCGCATGGTGGTCACACCAACACCATCTCGTTATGTTTGTACGCCGAGTGACTTCACCAAGTCTCACCCATGCTCCTTCGTCTGAATGACAGGTGCTCCTACCCGCACTCTCACCCATGACTTAAGACCCGTGCATTACCTCCATGCAGCCTTGCCCAAGGCTGGGTGCATAGAACTGTGCCTCACCTTTCTAGCTACAACTTCACCTTAACTGCGCACTTCTCCTTCCTTCTTGAGTTCGAAGTTTGATTGCCAAAATGAACCTCCATCGCGCCAATATATACGCTCCTTGTATGTGTCATGCCACTCCTTGGCCCACCCTCGTTTCTCATCAACCGATGCCCTTCAATTACCTCTCGATGTGGTCGGCCCATCGGCCAATGCTCAAAATGAAATCCTTCAACCGTCGGCTTTACCAAGTGAATGCCCATGCTATCCACCATATAAACAAGCTCACCCTCCACTTCGCATGTGCATTATAACTATGTCTCCACACGCACTTGGTTGTAGAGCTCGCACTTCGCATTTCTACCTCATCACCAAGCTCTGTCACACATCGGGTGGGCGTGCCAAGGACTGCAGGTCCTTACGTCCTCCCCACCTGAAATCGTTGTCATTCTCGACAACATCCCATCCTAGTATCCATTCACCAAGATCAACATCAAAAACTATCTCATCCTCAGTCCATGATGTCAACTCCTCCACATACTACAAAAATCCCTGCAACATATGTAGAACTTCCATCTCCATCATGTGTCGTCCCATCCTGTGAACTATCATCCTTCCTGCCTCCCTGATGCCAACATCTCTCTGGTACATTGCGTGACCCCACGTTTGAACTAGTCGAATGATCAGTCAAACTATCACGCTCGAACCATTAGAATACACATCTTCATGCCACCATTAGTCGTTTCTCAGAACATCCCGTAACATCCTCAACTCGATCAGGAATCTCACCCATGCTCAAGTCCATGAAATCTACATCCTATCTGCAACATGACATGATGCTTGATGCCAAGCCATCCTTGCACCCTCCACAATACCTGCTCAACCTGTTTCAAGGACTCACTACCATGAGTAGCTAACAATGAGCCCCACCTTCTATGTCCTCTAAGAAGATGTGGAGGGAGTAGAGCCTGAAGGCTCACCCTCACTAATAATCTCAACCCATCTGTCAGGATTCTCTACCTCCGTCCTCAGTAGATAAGTGACTCGATCCTCCTCTTGGACATTCAGCCTCACATAAGCCTCATCATCATCATCATCATCCTCAACCACTTCTAGTCTTCTTGACAAATCCAAGATACTATCAGGAAGTGTCCTAATGACTAATGACTACTCGGTAAGCTTTGTCTCAACCATAGACAACCGCTTAATCATATCTTCCATTCGCTTCTCATCCTCCATTTGCATCACTGCCAACTTACAATCAAGCTTTGTCACTCCAATGGTTGGAACACCAATGGGTACATCCTCCCTTCCATCGTAAATGTACAACCTCTTCAAATGTGGAACAATCATAGCATCAAATTGTTTCAAGAATTCCAACCCTAGCACATCTTCATAGTCATCTATCCACACTATAGTGAAGTCGACATTCCCTATCCACTCATCTAGTGTTGTGTCCACCTTTTCAACTACACCAAGAACACAATTAGGAGGAGAATTAACTGTCTTCATTTGTGCCTTCACCGGTACAAATTTCAGCCCAATCCTTCTCACAGTATATTCACTCATGAAGTTGTGAGTAGCCCCACTATCCACCATAGTGAGTATATCATCACCCCAAATCTTCATCTAAACATACTCCAAACTGTTCCTTTTAGGATCTCTTTGAGAGACCACCTCTGTAGCAACAGCAGCACCAAGTATCTGCATCATCCCCATAGAAGCTTCTTCATTCCTCGCATTAGATTGTGCAATAGCAGCCACTTTCAGTCTAGAAGGACAATTCTTCACCATATGTGGTTCAGCAAATATCCAACACTTCAAGGCTTTCTTCGTCTTCGACTTATCATCCGATTTCGAAGCATCATCCTTCTTCTTCTCTTTCAGTTTATTAGACTTATTCTTCCTATCATCATAAGTCTCATCATAATGCTCCACCAACCTGTCCACAACAGCAAAAGCTTCCTCAAGTGTTTTAATCTTCTGCCTCTTCACTTCATTGTGTGCCCAAGTCTTCAATCCAATGATGAAGTTGAACACCTTGTCCCTCTTCGCCATGTCAGGAAGTTCTAGAACTACACTTGTAAACTCCCGCTGATATGTCTGAAGGTTCCCTATCTACTTTATGAACTTAATCTTCATCCTTTCTTCCCACGTTTCATCTTGAGGACTGAAATGGGTCTGCAAAGCCTTCTTCATCTCATCCCGCAAAGTAATGTCACCAGCACTACCATTGGCAATCTAATCCATCGTCCTTCACCACCACATCTTAGCATCCTTTGTCAAGAACTGAGCAACTACCTTCACCTTCGTCTCATCATCAGATAGACCCAAGCGTTCCAAGTATTGCTCCATGTCCCATAGAAAGTTGCCAAGAGTCTTCGCACTCCTTCTACCATCATAAGATTTCGGTTCCTTGACTTTCACATGAGGCACTCCTCCACCTGAGTTATGCCTCACGACCTTCTTCAACACTGCGATCTCAACTCTAGCTTCATCAAGAGATTTTTGCAAGTTCACAATCTCTGCCAGACCCTGATCTCTTTCCTCTTCAATCTCCTTGACCTTCACTTCAAGTTGTGTACACATAAGATCAGTGTACTCATGTTGAGTCCGGAGTTCATCGAGCTCTTCCTTCATCTTCAAATTGGCCTCTTGATCCTTCATGACCAAGTCCATCTTCTTAGTCCAGTAAGGCTCTAAGTCCTCTATCCTTTCCAACACCTTTTTCAATGAATTCCATAGTAGCATCCTTCGCACCATGACTAGACCCAACCTGAGATTCACCTGCCATTGCTAACATTTTCCTTCTTTGTGATCTAGTTTCAACCATCTAATAGCTTCACCAAGTTTCCTGCAACCTAAACTAGCCCGTGTTCCACTTGTATGTGAAACAACTTCCTTCACCTGCAAGTACCTGCTTCACTATCACCAACTTCCAAGCTTCAACTGTGAGCTTCAAGACTACCTGTCAATGTGTATAAGCTTCAATGCTTCAACCCTTGAACATGTTCACCAACTCCTCAGCCACTTTGTCATGAGAAACCTTGCCCTGATAAGCTCTTCACCGAGCTCTGATACCACCTGTCACGATAGTGCAGTGGGATCAACACTTCATCTTCAATCTAGTCATCAGCTCTGATACCAACTGTCATGTCCCCAGGCCAATGGTAGTCTTTCAATCGCTCTTGGCGAGGTGCGGCACCACCGAACACTTTCTTTTCACCAATACTTATGTTCATGGACTATGCCTAACCATATGTCCTACTTAGTTTGTGTTTCTCAACCAAGTAATTATTAATGTTCCTTTATACCAATGAACACCCATACACATTCATTATCATCAGCAATTATACAAGAGAACACAATTTCACAGTATAAAGGGAGGGGCAACTCCTTGAACAATGAGTCTGCCCGAATACAGTATATTATAAACTTTACAATGCTTACAAAGCTTTACAAGTATACTTGGAAACATCAATTTTCATACTTAGCCAAAATTACAACTTCTCACACCTTCGTGTGGTAACCAAGATTTTTTGCCCAAGTCGAGCGGGCGTGCCCTCACACAAGCTACCTACCACACTTCACAACTGAACCTTGTGCACGATGGGTGGGTGACTCCACCAAGACACCCTCATCTCCTTCGCACAGTGGTCACACCAACACCACTGCTTTATGTTTGCACGCCGGGAAACTTCACCAAGTCTCACCCGCGCTCCTTTATCCGAACGACGGGCACTTCTACCCACGCTCTCACCCAAGACTTAAGACCCGTGTGTTACCTTCGTGTGGCCTTGCCCAAGGCTGGGTGCATAGAACTGTGCCTTAGCTTTCTAGTTGTAGCTTCACCTTAACTACGCACTTCTCCTTCTTTCTTGAGTTTGAAGTTCGATTGCCAAAATGAACCTCCTACGCGCCAATATATACGCTCCTTGTATGTGTCATGCCTCTCCTTTGTCGATCCTCATTTCTCATCAACTGGCTCCCTTCAATTACCTCTCCATGTGGTTGGCCCATCGGCCAATGCTCCAAACACAATCCTTCAAACGTTAGCTTTACCAAGTGAATGCCCACGCTTTCCACTGTATAAACAAGCCCACGCTCCACTTCTCATGCACATTATAACTATGTCTCCACGCGCACTTGGTCGTAGAGCTCGCACTTCACATTTCTACCTTCGCTCGTTCATCACCAAACTCCATCGCACATCGGGTGGGCGTGCCAAGGATCGCAGGTCCTTACACCAGCGCCCAACGGCTTGCGGGGGTGGCGGGGTGATTCTAGGAATCACCTTGCCCTATGCCCCATCCAAGCAGCCCAACAACCTGTGGGGATGGCGTGCTGATTTCGAGAATCACCCCACACTCCATCCCACCCCACCCCATCAACCCAATGGCCTGTGGGGTTGGCAGGGTGATTCCAGGCATCACCCCGCCCTTCGCCACACCCTGACAGCCCAACAACCCACGGGAGTGGTGGAGTCCCGCTCTCCACCCCACCCCGATGGCCCAATGACTTGTGGGGGTCCGAGCAGCCCAACGACGTATGGGGGTGGCAGGGTGATTTCGGCAATCACCCCGCCCTCCGCCCCACCCCGGAGGCCCAATGGCTCGCAACCTTAATCACCTTGCCCTCCGCCCCACCCTAGTTGTAAGGACCTATGGTGCTTGTTACGTCTACTCGATGTGCGACAGAGCTTGTTGGTGAATGAGCGAAGGTGGAAATGCGAAGTACGAGCTGTACTACCAAGTGCGTGTGGAGACATAGTTATAATTTGCATGAGAAGTGGAGGGTGAGCTTGTTTATATTGTGGACAACGTAGGCATTCACTTGGTAAATCTGATGGTCGAAGGATTGCATTTGGAGAGTTGGCCAATGGGCCGACCACATGGAAAGGTAATTGAAGGGCGTTAGTTGATGAGAAACAAGGGTCTGCCAAGGAGTGGCACGACACATACAAGGAGCGTATATATTGGCATGTTGGTGATTCATTTTGGCAATCAAACTTCGAACTCAAGCAAGAAGGAGAAGTGTGCAGTTAAGGTGAAGCCACAGTGAGAAAGCTGAGGTGCAATTCTATGCGCCCAGCCTTGGGCAAGGCCGCACGAAGGTAACGCACAAGTCTTAAGTCTTAGGTGAGAGTGCGGGTAGGAATGCCGCACGTTTGGACAAAAGAGTGCGGGTGGGACTTGGTGAAGTCGCTCGGTGTGCAAACATAACGCGGTGGTGTTGGTGTGACCACCATACGAAGGAGATGAGGGTGTCTTGGTGACTTGGTGGAGTCACCTGCCAATCGTGCACAAGGTTCAGTTGTGAAGTGTGGTAGGCAGCTCGTGTGACGGCGCGCCCGCCCGACTTGGGCAAAGAATATTGGTTATCACACGAAGGTGAGAGAAGTTGTAATTTTGGCTAAGTATGAAACTTGGTGTTTCCAAGTATACTTGTAAAGCTTTGCAATATTGAAAGATTGTATAATATATTATTCGGGTAGACTCATTGTTCAGGGAGTTTCCCCTCCCTTTATATTGTGCAATTGTGTTCTCTTGTATAATTGTTGATGATAATGAATGTGTATAGGTGTTCATTGGTATAAAGGAAACATAATAATCCTTGGTTGCGAAAAAGAAACTAAGTAGACTAATGGTTAGGCGTAGTCCATGAACATAAGTATTGGTGAAAAGAAAGTGTTTGGTGGTGCCGCACCTCACCAGGAGCGGTTGAAAGACTACCGTCGTCTCCAGCGTTGTGACAGGTGGTATCAAAGTTGATGAACAAGTTGACGATGAAGTGTTAATCCCACTGCACTATCGTGATAGGTGATATCAGAGCTCGGTGAAGAGCTTATCAGAGAAAAGTTGCTTGTGACGAAGTGGCCGAGGAGCTGGTGAACAAGTTCAAGTGTTGAATCATTGAAGCTAATACACATTGACAGGTGACATTGAAGCTCACGGTTGAAGCTTGGAAGTGGTGACAGTGAAGCAGGTACTTGTAGGTGAAGGAAGATATTTCACATACAAGTGGAACAAGGGCTGGTTCAGGTTGCAGGCAACTTGGTGAAGCTGTTGGATGGTTGAAACTAGATTGCAAAGAAGGAAATTGTTAGCAATGGTAGGTGAATCTCAAGTTGGGTCTAGTCATGGTGTGAAGGATGCTACTATGGCATTCATTGAAAAGGTTTTGGAAAGGATGGAGGACTTAGAGGCTTACTGGACTAAGAATATGGACTTGGTCGTGAAGGATCAAGAGGCCAATTCGAAGATGAACAAAGAGCTTGATGAACTCCGGACTCAACACGAGTACACTGATCTTATGTGTACACAACTTGAAGTGAAGGTCAAGGAGATTGAAGAGGCAAGAGATCAGGGTCTGGCAGAGATCATGAACTTGTAGAAATCTCTTGACGAAGCCAGAGATGAGATTGCGGTGTTGATGAAGGCCATGAGGCATAACTCAGGTGGAGGAGCGCCTCATCTGATATTCAAGGAACCAGAATTTTATGATGGTACAAGGAGTGCGAAAACTCTTGGCAACTTTCTATGGGACATGGAGCAATTCTTGGAGCACTTGGGTCTATCTAATGATGAGACAAAGGTGAAGGTGGTTGCTCAGTTCTTGACAAAGGATGCTAAGATGTGGTGGTGAAGGAGAATGGATCAGATTTCCAATGGCAGTGCTGGTGACATAACTTCATGGGATGAGATGAAGAAGGCTTTGCAGACCCATTTCAGTCCTCAGGATGAAACGTGGGAAGCAAGGATGAAGATTAAGTTCATAAAGCAGATAGGGAACCTACAGACATATCAGCAAGAGTTTGCAAGTGCGGTTCTAGAACTTACTGACATGGCGGAGAGGGACAAGGTGTTCAACTTCATTGTTGGATTGAAGCCTTGGGCATGCAATGAAGTGAAGAGGCAGAAGATTAAAACACTTGAGGAAGCTTTTGCTGCTATCGACAGGTTGGAAGTTGCGGGTTCGTTTCCCGTCAGTCCCGATCC
>APFE030163594.1:38215-54373 GCA_000404065.3 Pinus taeda
ATAATATCTTTAACAATGTAAATTTTCAAACAGAACTATAAACTCAAAACTGGAACTCTAGAAAAAAAATAAAAATAAAATAAAAACCAAAGAAAACATGAAAAACAGTGCTAAAAACTAAAAGTGTTGATCTTGGAATAACATTTTTTTTTCCATGGTAAATTTTCAACATGTTTTAAAAGTTACAGCCAAAACCAGTTTTTTTAACAAAAATTGTGCAACAAAACAGTGAAAACGAAGTGTTAGAGTAACATGTTTTTCCTAGGGTAAATTTTCAACCTGTGTTGATAATGAAATAGGTCTCTTTTATTTAGGATAATATTTTGAAATAATGGCCTAAATTTTTTTATGATAACTCCAAAAAACATTAAAATTTCAAAAGAATAATGAAAACATAAATTAAAAATTAAAAACAAAGAAAAAAAAATTATCAACACGTAATAAAAATATATATTAAAAACAAAACATAAAATTAAAAGAGGGCAAAAAATCAAATATATAAAAAAAGACCAAAAAAAATCAAACATATAGTTAAAATAGAAAAATTGTTAAGTAATAATGAGTTAAAAATAAATTAGACATTAAAAAAATAATTAAAGCGTCAAAAAATGTAACATTTAAAAAAAATATCCACACTTAATGTCCCCCATATACATAAATATTCATTTGCCACATTTTTAAATGAACTAAATACTGATTAAGTTTATATAATTAGTAATTTTGATTTTATTGCATGAAAAGTGGAACACCGGAATTATGGTAGTATTTATTTGATTAAACTTAAATGAGAATGTATTGTCAAAAGTGTGACAGTTTTATTTCTGAAAAAAGTTAGGCTAGATGGTTACCGAACCCTAACTACTCCTATGGGAGATTTATTCCAAGGGATCAAGAGGATGAGGGCATCTGAGACCTGAGAGGAAAAAAAGAGAGAATTGAGAGGTACTTAAAGAAAAAGATAACTATGCTGGAAGGACAGATAATGATGAAGTAGTTAAGTCTGGTCAAGACTAGATAACCACTGTTGTTCAAGATAGAAGTTCTTGAGGAGAAACCCAGAGAAGGGTAGCTCAGGGGGAGACAAAGGGTGCAGCAGCGAGGGTCTCATGGTTAGGAGGCAAGACAAGATAAAAGGATTTAATTCGGTTCAGCTAAGACAAGATTAAAGGATTTAATTCGGTTCAACTAGCCAGATAAGTATAACCTTGAAACCCTGAACACCTGTTAATAGAAGTTTCATTACTGAAGATAGGATGGCTATGATTTCTTTTAATCAAAGACTTAAAAATTATTATCATGGTTGGGAGGCAAGACAAGATCAAAGGATTTAATTCGGTTCAGCTAAGACAAGATCGAAGGATTTAATTCGGTTCAACTAGCCAGATAAGTATAACCTTGAAACCCTGAACACCTGTTAATAGAAGTTCCATTACTGAATATAGGATGGATATGATTTCTTTTAATCAAAGACTTAAAAATTATTATCTACAGATTTCAAGTATTATGTGTGTCTCTACTGTAGCTAAGGTAAGTAAATCATCAACTACTATTAGGCATAAATATTAAAGAAAAGAAGGAATGGTGGAGAGCATTTCTCCTAAAATTTATAAATAATGCTCAGAATCTAATAAATAAAAAAGAACTATTGAAACAAGTGAATAAGATAAAATTACAAAATAAAAAATAACTATTGAATTAAGCGAATAAGATAAAATTACAGACAATAACATTTACAAATTTCCAATAGTTAAACTAGAAGCTTCAATAGTATGAAAACTTACGAAGAGAACTTATGTCTAAACTCAAAATAGGACCGTGCTTTAACATATTCAACTGAAGTGGTAAAATGACTATGGTCTCGGCTTACCTGATTAGGGTAAAATAACCGAAGAAACTTACTAAATGCATAGCCTAGAAGGAAACAGAGGTGGACTAATATATTTACAAGAAAATGATAAAGCTCTTGCCCATACCCTAATACATGTCGTAGTCATATGTAAATGAAACCCAAAAAATGGGTGACCAAACCCTGTCTTTATAAAAAAATATTGTTGTGGAAATATGGCACTAACAAGAACTCAAAGACATGTGATTACACATTAAACAACTACAAGCTGATATAGTAAAATTTCCAGAATTCATATCCTAAAGTCACTCTTAAAATCACAATTTTCCATGTCAAGAAAATAACATATGGAACACAGAAATTATCACCACAATTAAGATAAAAGTAATATCATACTCATCGGATTAAAATTCTAGATAACATAGTTACATGGCATAAGGTTTCTTCAGGGTTTCTGTGTACCCATTAACTTAAAAAAAAAGGAAATTAGTTGCCTCTACCAAGTTAAGAGTTAAGTTTTACAATTATAGGGTAAAAATCTGAAAAAAGACTTACAAGTCAGAGACCCATAGGTTGAAACTAAACTAAATTAAACAGTGTACCACATCCAAAAGAATTAAAATAGACAAGAAAGAAATCACCCTTTCTGGTCAAGGCAAAACCCTTTTGCATACCCGATGGAATTTAACGTGAGGGTTGGGAATTTCAACAAAAGGAACCAATCCACCTCGTACTCTAGCACTTGAACCTGTAACACCAGTCATTGCAAATGATTAGGAGAATTTATGCCAAAATAGAAAGAGAAACCAATATAACATTAGAGAAAAAAATAATACAAAAGACTCTTACCTAGAATGAAAGAAAACATCTCAGAACCCCAGTCGATGGTATGAATAGTCATAGCTGAAAGCAGTAGGATGGGGCATGTTACTCGGTCAACAGAGAAAAAGCACCAGACTAATCACGTGTGCTGTTGACAGACTAAATGTTTACAAGGTTACTCACCAGGCGAAGAACTCGACAGAGGGCTGGAGACGAACCAGCAGCCGATAAAATGCAACAAGTAATCGATCTACTAACTGAGTTAATGCTTAGAACTGCATGTAGCCTCCACTGTCCAATGTGTGAGGTCAACGAGAGCGAGTGATGCATTATGTTCAGCATCGAAGATCCAACTTCCAACCACAGAGAAAACTCCATAGAAGGCGGATTCGCATCCCTAAGTAGTGGGCCATCCGAATTTAAGTTAAGAAATAAATGGATGGTACCAATGCAGAAGCCCACATTAAGTTAAGTAGAATACAGTTAAGTGGCATGGATTGAAAGAATTAATATGTCATTCATAAAATATTACCATAGAACTTTACAAATCACCTTTGTACCATCAGCTACGAACATATACTATGATTTGATTAATATGAATTATGCTTGCATTATGATATATGGGTATAATAATATTAAAATGATTTGGAAAAAATATTAAATTCATAATGTTCTATTACAGTAATTATATGTTAATTTTTTTATATATGGGTTTGTGACATGTGGTATCAGAGTGCTCAAGTTACAAAATTGCGGCCTCTGAAAAATAAGGCTTAACAACATTTGTGATTTACAAAGAAAAGTAGAAAAGAAGCTAGTATGAGAAGAATGGGAACAATACCACATTGAATGATGATGGCAAGAGGACGAGCAACCTTTCCGGTGACCAACCCTAGCTCGTTTGCTGGCAAACAATGAACAGATAATGCAAGAACAGGAAAATATCATGAAGGGTCTATTGGATAGACAGAACTAGAGATAAACAATTCCTAGTCCTAAACAAGGAAACAAGACTGGAGAACAAGAATTTCATACTGAGAGGGCAGAAATGGAAGGTGGTGAAGAAAACCAGGAAGAACAATCAAGTAATGTATCAGAACATAACAAGCAAAAGAGGCAAAAAGTGGAACTGCATGGAGAGTTCTGGAAGATAAAGCCTCCCCTCTTTGATGGTGAACTAGAAGAGGCAACAGAAGCCTGGCTCATCAACATGAACAAGTATTTCCAGTTGTAAGAATATGATCTTAACTTGAAAGCTCGGTTGGCCATCTTTTAGCTATAGGGAAAAGCCACCCTATGGTGGGAGGAAGTAAAGACAGTTCAGGGTGTAAACGAGTAGAGCATAACTTGGGACAAATTTCAAAGATATTTTAAGGAAAAATATCTGACCAAAATATTTTATGACGAGAAGGCCAAGGAGTTTCATGACCTTCGATTGGGTCAAATATCTATGGATGAGTTCATAGCCAAATTTACATCTTTATTGTGATATGTTCCATATATACGGGAAGAAAAGGCTAAGATGCAGTGGTTTATCAGTACCTTGTCATTGTTTATGAAAGAGTGCCTTGATTTTGGTAACCTGAAAACCATGGATGAGGTCATATGGAAGGCTAGAATATGTTACCAAAAAAGTAAGCCAAAAGGGGAAGGAAATAAGAGATGGAATGAAAAAAAGGGGAGAAAATTTTCTTCAAACATTAAAATAAATAAGTTTATGGTAAATAAACCCCCTAAAGGGTATACTCATAGAAACATAAACATTAATCAACCCAGGCCCAAATTTCCCAGTGAGACAAAAACAAATGAACAGTCGGTAAGGACTGAAGTAGAGATGGCAGCTAGACCCCCAGTATAGTGTTGGGGATGGGGAAGACCTCATTATGTTAAAATTTGTCCACGCCGCAAGGGAACCAATCAGGTGGCACAAATTCAGGAAGCATCAACAATAGGAGAAGTGGCCAAAAGCATGCCAAAAATCAATGCTGCTCTTGAAAATCATCAGTCAGAGTACTAGCCGACCATAATAGAATTTGAAGGTAAAATATTGAAGTAAACTGTGTCTATTTTAATTAATCCTGAAGCTACATTGAGTTACATTAGTCCTAAAATAGTAGAATGATGTTGTTTACAAGCTGTTAAGTTTAAAACTCCCTGGTTAGTGAAATTAGCTACGAGAGCCAAGAGAAGAGTGCTGGTCAAAGTCAGCAAATTTTCTCTATAGATAGCAGGATAGACTATTATGGCAGACTTGAATGTACTGCCCTTAGGATCATATGATATTTTAATCAACATGGACTGGTTGGAACAACACTGGTTTCTTATTAACTGAAAAATTAAAACTATTAACTGTATGGAAAAGGAAGGAAAGAGACAAGAAATTTAGGGACTAATAAGACCCCTAAAGCTGAGGCCAATCACAACCTCCCAATTGGCCAAATGTAACCGAAAAGGATGTCACGTTTATGAAATACAAGTAGGGTACTCTAATTCAAAAGAAAAGTCGATCGCTTTACAAAATACACCGATAGTGCAGAATTTTCCGAATGTATTTCGTGAAGAAGTTCTAGAACTTTGGCCAAAGAGGGATATAGATTTTACTATTGAATTAGTACTAGAGGCCACTTCGATATCTCAAGCCCTTTATCGTATGTGTATACCGAAGTTAATAGAACTAAAGATGCAGCTACAAGAGCTGCTTGAAAAAAAATATATTCAACCAAGTGTATCACCTTGGGGAGCCCCGGTAATTTTTGTTAAAAAGAAGGATGAGACCCTATGAATGTGCATGGATTACCACCAACTAAATAAGTTAACCATCAAGAGTACCTCCTACCTCGCATAGACGAGTTGTTTGATAAAGTGAAAGGAGAAACTGTTTTTTCAAAATAGAACTTCGTTCGAGTTATCACCAAATTAGAATTAAGGAGGAGGATATAGAAAAAACAACCTTTAGAACTTGATATGAGCATTATGAGTTCATTGGGATGCCCTTTGGATTAACAAATGCACCCGCAACCTTCATGTGCTTTATGAACAGCAAATTCCATCAATACTTGGATAAATTTGTGTTAATTTTTATCGATGACATACTCATTTACTCACAAATGGTAGAAGAGCACAAAGAACACCTTCATATCATCCTACAAGTTTTAAGGAAACACCAGCTGTATGTCAAATACTGCAAATGTGATATATTTAAATAACAGATTCAATATCTTGGTCATGTCATTACTAAAGATTGAAGAGTCGTAGACCTAGAAAATATAAATACCATATTAGAGTGGTCAGTACCAAAAGATGTAACTGATATAAGGTCATTTATGGGACTATTTGGATACTACAGGTGGTTCATTGAAGGATTTTTTAGGGTAGCCTATCCTATTAGAGCATTGTTAAACACACATGGGAAACATAAAATAGGAAAGATAAATCATGTGAGTACATATTTTATTAACAGGAGATATACATTTATAGCACATTGTTGTGACCGTTGGGATTCACATCCCAAGGTCAATTGGACTACTTAGTCTATTCAGGTTCAACACTAACCCATTTAGGATTAGGTGTCCAACATTCCCCCCCTTAATCTGAAGGGTTATGTATGAGTCCAAGAAGAGAGTTGTAATAAAAAATGTGTAAAAATGCATGGTAGCACTAGGCTGAATGTGCTCTCTGAAATGTTGGTATAAAGGGCGGTGGTTTAAGGATGACCACCAACACTGGAATGCTCAGTGCAGTTCTCGGAACTCTTCCAAAACTGGCAAGAAACTGAATTTTTCTACTAGAGGAAGTGATCCTATTGTTTTAAAGAGGGAAACCTTCAACCATAAAATGGAGGTCTCACCCCGCATAAAAGGTAAAACTTCAACCTGAAAAGGGAAGTCTCAACCTGTGATGGTTTAAGGATGACCAACAACTCTGGAATGCTTAATGCATTTCCTGGAACTCTTCCAAAGCTGGCAAGAAGCTGGAGTCTTCTGCTAGAGGAAGTGTTCTCAATTTTGTTCATTTTGTTCCTGGAATACTTTCGAAACTGGCAAGAAGCTGAAGTCTTCTGCTAGAGGAAGTGTCCCAGATTACCAATTGAAGGCATGCTCAAGGGCATCTTTGTTTCTGGCTACAACTCTGAAACTGGTGTGGCAGGTTGTGGCTCAGGCTCGCTTGATGTGACTTTGAAGCTTGCAGATGACCATCATTTCCCCCCCTGTCAGATACAAGGTGAGATGATGGAGAAAACTCAACTGCAAGACTGTTCAATATTTTGGAACAAGTTCTGACATGTGTTTGGAATATCTTCTTGGCTGTTGATCCTCATTGCCAAGAAGCGATCCATCCAAGATGAATCTTTGTTCTTGCAGGACGTTTGTTTCTGAAGCATCTATGTGAAGAATGGGTGGTTTTATGACAGTGCTTACATGGATGAAGATCAAAACAGTGATCTTTCAAATGGCCAACTCGGTCACAGTGTTGGCATTTCACGGTCTGTTGTTGTTGTTGTTGTGAAAGAGGGGCAGAGTCTGGAATAGCTGAAGCTGAAATATCATGAGGAGCAGGTGAACTGTCATTAATGAATCTAGCACTCTGAAACTGAATGGGCTTTGAGTAGTCTGGAATATTAAAGGACAGGTCCTTGTCATATCCAAGACCAGTTATGTGCTTGTTGTGGACAAGTTGTTCCCAAGGTCTGACGATGGGCTTGGGAAGTGCATATTGAGATTATGCATCTGCATGTACAGCTGATACTTTATTGGGTACTAAATATGAATCAACTGTAACATTATTGACTTTCTTCTGATGGGTTGCAGTCTCAATGTTCTGAACAGAAACATGTTCAGAATGACTCCTCTGTTTTAATTCTTCTTGTTGTAGCTGAGATTCAAGCTGCAAAAATTCAATCTTTTCCTGTGCATTTTGTAGACAGACCTGAATGTCTATGAGAGAAACTTTGTTGACTTTTAATGTATCATGATTAGTAGACAATATCATAGTTTTAAGGAACTGTAATACTTCACTGATTCTGGCAATTTTTCTTCAATGTCTGATTTACACCTTAAAAACTTATCACAACTACTACTCAATGCAGAAAAGTAATATCCACTCACAGTACACAACAATATCCTTTATAAATGTCAGCAAATGATCAGTGTGCAACATAAAAGATTACAATCAGCCCACCAAACTCTTTATGCAGCAGTCGAATCAAGGAATTAATGCACTATAATGAGTTTTAATACCAAAACTGGGGCAACAGCAACTGAAAACTTGCTTGGAACCTGGATTGAATATTGGTGTGAACACAACAGTTGGAACCTTCGACGCACAACAAGGGTGATTCGTACAACAAAGAGACTAAAGGGAATTAGCCCCTTTCTGCACTATTGATTAGACTCAACTAGAAATATTCTCAACCAACAATTTACACAGGTGGAAACACGACCTCTTTTAACTAGAACTTTTCCCAAAAAACCACAGAAAATACCTTTTACAAATTAATCTCAATGTCATCTCTCAAGTATAAAAGTCTGGAATAAAGACCGCAAGGATTCAAGGCATCAAATTTTAGTAGCCCTTAGCGCTATCATGAGTAGCAGTCAGATACTCGGCTTAGTGCAATAAGATCAATTTGAAGGGTTCTTCGTCTTTAAAGATCGGCCATAAAGATGCCCATGGACGTTGTCACTTTTCTCTTTTTTTTTTTTTTTTGAAAGGAAACTAATGCTTTGATTATAATATCTCTTTAAGATACAACCCTCTACATTTGGATGAGAATGAATTTACATAGGAATGCAAAATACAAATATTACACTGACATTGTGCATTTGCTGTTTAATTTGCTAACCTCGATGCTATTTTTAACATTCGGGAAGCCGCTTCTCTAAAATCCATGAATCAGAAGAGAAATTTGTGGTGTAGATCGTTCCATAATTTGAAAGATTAATTTTCCTGAAAACACCACCTACAAATTTGAAGACATTGTTGTGTACATTAAAACCCTGATAGATAAAATGTTGTACACTCAACAAACTTCCTAAAGGCCCTTCAAACCGACCAATCCAATGTATATTTTCACACCAATAGTGTTTCAACAGCGGTAAAGAAATGTGAAGTAGTTATTCATTTCCTGACCATCTTGATTAGCATTTCCCTTATCGGTGGTTGGTTTACCTCCTTTGAGTGCATTCAACATTTTCAACTTAATACTCAAAAACTGATCAGCATAAATATATGTATGGCAATCAGATTAATGCTCAACATTTATTGTATCATGATTCACGGACTAAACTTCCTGGAAAACAGTATTATTTATTAACTGACCACAAATGCTTATTTCATTGATCCGCCTAAGTTCTTGTTAGCTTACCACCATTCACGCTTGTTAGCTTACCACCTATCATGGCACATTGGTCCATATATAACTATTGCGTTAACCACATATACTCCTCCATGTACCTTGACTTCATCACCGTTGTCATCAAAATCCATATTTTACCGCGTCGATGACTTAACTCGCAGTGGTCGGCTGGCTGTGCATGCCTCAGAAAGGTTTTGGTGGACAGTGGTAGTTGGTTTGTAAGAGGGTATTGCAGCAATGTCACCAGCAGTCAAATCAAAGTCCAAGGAGAAGTCCTCAGTGAAAGATCAGAAGGTCCCATCTAAGCATGTATTAACAAATGGTGGCACGTCTGCCAGTGCATACAATCCAGTCTCAGGAACATTTCATATGTTCAACTCTGTAATTGTCTCTTCAAGGGCCTCATTGCATAATGGACGGTTTGACATTGATGATAATTCTGGTTCTTTTGCGACTAACACAGATTGTGATTCACTTTCCAACAATGGTAGTTGTTCTGGTGAATCAGAAGATCAAAAAGACAAAAATGGAATAGGCAGATCAAAGAATCCACCAGGCTTGGTTGGTGTAAATGATAGACGTGAGAAAATTTGTCGTAAGAATGAAAGGAAGCATCAGCGCCAGAAAGAGAAGCGTGCACAGGAACTAAGGGACCATTGTACAGGCTATCTCATGTCTAGAAAATTGGAAGCACTATCTCAGCAACTTGTAGCGATGGGTTTTTCATCAGACCATGCGACTATGGCCCTTATTTTGAATGAGGGCCGAGTTGAGGATTCAGTAAATTGGCTTATTGAAGAAGCTGGAGTTAATGAAGACCAAAGCACAGCAGGAAATCTGAAGATAGATATATCTGAGGAACTTGCTCATATTGCAGGTATGGAAATAAAATTTAAGTGTCCAAGAGCTGAGGTAGAAAGGACTATTGTGGGTTGTGAAGGCAATTTGGAAAAGGCAGCAGAAATATTATGCTGTTCTCGGCAAGAAGTTTCTCCATCAAAGGGTGAAGATAAAATGGCAGTCAAAGCAGAGTGTATGGCAGTGAAAGCGACAGATACATATGGGAGTTGATGCGTTTTGTATGCAGGTATCATGCAGCGACAGGAGCTGAAATGTTCAACTCAAAACATTCTATGTGTTGTCAGGCTTAGCTAGAAACCAATTGACTGTTATTTCAAATCCTCATGCAGCAAAAACATACACAATGACAGTCTTAAAATAGCCGCAACATATACAGTCCCAGAGGTCAGGTAACGCAGAAAAGAGGCTTATGGAATTCGTCTGCACATACAATGGTTTAGCAAAGTAACTGTTGAAACCATTTGCATTTCCAGAGGAGATTTATGCAATAATGGAAAACTTGGAAAATAGGAGTTACAAGAGAATCTAAAATGTTTATGAGGCCAGTGGCATGAAGAGGGCAGCATATGGAGGCCAGCTGCGTATATGGAAGCCCAACAGTTTAAATTCGCAGTATTGTCAGAGAATAATGCTAAATCGCAGCGCTGTTATACCAGTGACACCAGTGCGCAGACTTTGATAGGCCGCTAAATCGCAACGTTGTTATACTAGTGACACCAGTGCACAGACTTAGTAGGCCGCAGGTAGGAATACATTGCCTAGTTACAGGTCTGATGTGCTGAGCTAATAAAATAAATGGTCAGGTAACGAAGACTAGGCCAGCACTATTCAAGGCAGCTCAGACCAGTTGCTCAGGGAATAACAACATGTCATTTTTTAACTAAGGGATAAACTGTGAGGAAGAAAACTACACAGGCCACACATCATGGCTCTGATAGCATGTTAAACACACATGGGCAGCAAGGACAATATGAAATATAATCAGGAGAGTGCTCTTTTTATTAACAAATGATTTACATTTATAGTACAATATGTGACCGTTGGGTTCCGCATCCCAAGGTCTCTTGGACTCCTTTTGTCCATTCGCCTTCCACACTAACCCATTGAGGATTAGGTGTCCAACACAATTCACCACTTTGCACAAACAAATCATGCACAAAGAAGTTTTCCTGATCCTTCCTCGTTTTGAGCTTGAAATTCGATGAAAATCCTAGGTTTTCTTTCTGCAGGGTTGTTTTCTATCTTTCCTGTAGAACCCTTCATGTAGAAGTCACCTGGCTCCTGTAGAATGAAACCATGCTTCCTGTAGAGCCTGATAGGTAGGAGATTTAAAAAAAAAAAAATAGGCAGAAACCTGGCGGAGGGTGATTGGTTAGCTGCTCTGGAAGTGGTATATGCGTACTCCAATTGAGAATGTCGTGAAGGCACAATGAACAAAGGGTGGTGAATGCGTTAACTGAGCTGTCTTTTAACTGTTGGCATGATTCATGGTGAGGAGATGAGGTGGCCAAATGTATGTTGGCCCCATGCAAACTGCAGTGCTATTATGAAATTGTATGCTGCTTTCCTGTAATCACTTCCATCAATTACGTTGGAGTTTAAATAGCCACCACTACCTGTTTTCAATTTTCTTCCCGAGATGGTTGAGCACACGTATCGATTGCATCCACTGAGCGCGGTTTTAACTAGACGAGGCGTTGTCTGAACTAGATGAGGGTGGCCAGTTAGCTGGCCACCGATCTTGTTTAATCACAACCATCTCACTATCCATTCAGTTCTTAAATTACATTCATGCAACTGAGGAACGGGTTTAGTCACATACCTGGAAGTTGATTGTGTTTGCTGTGAGGTGTTATGGCCTTTCCTTCTGCTGCATGACTTTGTTTATGTGGATGCATGCTGGTTTGATTATTGATACGTGGCTATTTTTCTTATGCAGGTATCCTCTCGCTGGATGTAAGTTGTAGGAGTCTATTTCAACGTTCAGATTTGCACCCTCATGCTGTTGATGCTGGATTTTTGGAAGACAGCGACTTGTTTTCTCCATAGCTCCCAAACGATAGATCAGATTCACCTGAAATTTTTTGAACATGTTTCTATCATCATTATGCACCTCCCATAGCGAAATTGTGGTCAATGGATGAACATATTTCGAGAAAAACTAAAAATGGCTGAAGGTGACAGAGCTCAATTTCTCAGAAACCGTGCACTGGAATTGGTTGAAATTTCTTGAGTAGGTTACTATCACCCATATGCATCTCCCCATGAAACAAGTTTTGAAATGGATGCACGGATATGGAGAAAATGCAAAAATGGCTGAAGGTGATGGAGGCTAATTTCTTGGAAACTGTGCACTGGAATTGGCTAAAATTTCTTGGGCATGTTGCCATCATCCCTATACAACTCCCCATAAAATAATTTTTTAAATGGATGCACGGTTTTCAAGTTAGGGAAAAAACAAATTTTTGCTCTATGTATTTTTGTATCAGAGCATTCTGCAGTTTTTGCACAGTAAGGAAAAAATGAGCTTGGGTTGTAATGCATACTTGGGTCTCGACTGATGAGGAATCTAGACAAAGGGTAACAAGTATGGTGAGTGAAAAATTGTTGCTTGATTTGTCATTAAGGAGTTTTTGCTGATAGTATGAAGAAAATAGGATTTCTGTGTGTGACTGTGCATGAACATAAAAAAATGAGTGCAATGGAGGTGTACGGAGATGGAAAATGGTGACATATGGTGATGGAAGGAAGCGGGGATGTTTACTGGCCTCATGGATAGATTCCCAACCTTCAGGTCCTCCTCGAAGATCGATCTTGGCTTGTTTTTAGGCTCTACAAGATCTTCCTGTAGAAGACATACAACTTCCTGTAGAAGGTGAAATTTCAGTCTGAATGAGACCAAATCTTAGGAAAGGGTAGTGGTCATGGAGGAATGGATTGTGAGGGATGCTTGCAACCTGGTTCTAACCTTTGTCTTTGTTTTGTGCGATCCTCCTAACTTGCAATGTCCTTCTTTCCACCTGCAATTATTCAACAGAAATTAGGTTTATTTTTCTTTTTCTCTTTTCTTCTTTCTTTTTCTCTTTTTTGAAAGAACCAGGGTGCCTCATGGAGGTTTTCACCCTAATTTCCTACCCTGGGTGCCTCCAAGGGAGGTTTTCACCCAGGGATCTTATTCTCTTTTTCTTTTCTCTTCTTTCCAACCCATTGACTGCCTCATGGAGGTTTTCAATCAATGAGCCAATCTAAGGCACCTCCAAGGAGGTTTTCACCTTAGATTTTTATTTCCTCTTATTTTCATTTTTTTTTTTCCTACCTTACCCTACTTGAAAAACAAAATCATTTTCAAGTATAATAATACTTCCAATGGAGCCATGTGCACATCAAGATGATAGACAAAATGATGTGGAGGCTTGAAATGCATGCTTTAACAGGTATCCAGATTTCAGAGACCAAATGATTTGACTTTGAAGGGATCAAGCATAGCTGAGGAAGAGAGTATTGCTGCAACTTAGTGACCGTCTGGAACCATATCTCAATATATATCTGATATCCTTGGTCCTTTTTCTAATCTAGATCATTTTTCATGTCACCTTCTACCATGACCTTCTCATCTTCCTATTTTTGTTGATTTTTCTCTTGAATACATGGAAGATTTGATGGTAACCATGAGGGAGCTCTCTCGATCTCTGATTCTATTGTCTTCTCTTTATCAAGTGTAGCCCATGGTCCTTTGATCTCCTCTTTTGAATCTTCTTTTGTTGGATGTTTTCCTTCAATGTTGTCAATATAATATCTTTTTTGCAATACTCTTCTTGAGCTATGGTGAATATCATTGAGCTCAAGAGGAGTTGTTTGGACATATTGTGTCTCAGCATTGCAATTGGGTTGAGCTACTCCAATGTGCGGGTTTGGAAATGGTGGTATGGGTAGTCGAGTGGGGTTGTATATTTGAGATGGATGTGGATGGGGTTGTGGTTGAGCAGGTGGTTTCCCACTATATACTTGCTAAGCCTACCTGTTATTTTGGTTTTGGTTCAATTGAGCAAGAATTTGGGGTTGTCTTGGTGGAGCAAGAGGCAATGTTGCGGTTGAGCAGGTGGTGGAGGAAAAGGAGCGAGAGAAGTTTTGTACTGGGGCCTCCACCCGTAATGAGGTGCATTCCACTGAGGTTGTGGCTGAGTGTAGGGGTGAAATGGATGAGCAACTAGTTGGGCATAATATGGATATGGATCCGACCAAGGAGGCGGTGTGGACCAGGAAGGATGAGCAGGGGGACCCCAAGAAGGCATGGAAGTGGTTTGATAGGGGTTGTAATAGGTCTGGGATGTCCCTTGCATTCCTTGCTCGTAAGGTATGGGTCCATGTGGCCTCCTTTGGTTTATGAAATAGAGTGGTTCAGTGGCTCTTTTGGCCCTCTGATATGCAACTTTAAGTCCAGGCAAGGAAGGGCACTGATTCATAGGATGGTCTCTTTCACAGATAAAACACACTTCTATGGACAGAAATGGACATTTGTTCCTAGGATGCTTTCTAGTGCACCTGGGACGAAAGATGGCCAAAGCCCTCTTGGCTTCCTCTTGCTTCCTTTCGATCCACAAGGTATCCATTTGTATGGCAAGAATTTGCCTCATATCACTCTTGAAATCTTCCAGCATATTTTCACAGTCACCTTTTCCAACATAAAGGGATGAGTTGGAAGAAAAGGTACTGCTCCCAACATTTCTGTTTCAACCATTTGCTCCAGAGGAATGTTTTCTTCTTCTTCTCCCCTAGAGGTTCTTCAAAATATGTCTTGTTGTCCACCTAGGGGTTCTTCTTAATCACAGCCATCGAAGAAAACAAAAGGTTGGCTGTGTGAAGCAGTGGGGGTGTTGTGCAAATATTTTTCTGACTTATCTCTACTCCTACAATGCATGAAAAGAAATCTTTTTCGTTGACTTTTTTTTTTTTTTTTTTTGCTTGTACCTGCAAAACTGAAATAGATTGAACTGCAACTAACTAAAATCTATCTTGCTGAAATGAAAATGAAGAATTGAAATGAAAGAAAGAAAGTACTAATCTATGTTTCTGAAATGAAATTACAGAAATGAAATGTTAAGCTACGCTTGTAGAATTGAAATTGCGGAATTGAAATGCTAATCTACGCTTGCAGAATTGAAATTGCGGAATTGAAATGCTAATCTATGAAAGAGGGAAATATCTAATCTACACTTGCTGAAATGAAATTAAAGTAGGAAATGTCTAATCTACTTTTGTGGAAATGAAATTTCATAATGGAAATGAAACAACTACTCTACTCTTGCTGAAATAAACTACTTAGCAGAAGGTTGTAGTAGAAAATAGAAGAAAAGTAGCAATCACCAATACTCTGACACTTCCCCGACGATGGCGCCAAAAATATGGTGAGCTTTAGTATTGCAGCAGTGATGCTACAACTCCTGGGACTCCCTTCTTTACTTTTATCAACCCGGTTGTTCGTAACAAACTTGGAAGCGACGGTGCTATATGCACAAGTACTAGCTCTTTCCGCAGGCTATCACTTGATTAACTGACACAAGTCCACTAGGAGCTTAAGCCAACTTCTATGAGTTCTTAGAAGAAGATTTTAACTGTGATGGATGAAAGCTAACTCAAAGGAGGCCAGTCTACTTGCAGAAAGAAGCTGAAATCTGAAAAGAAATGCAAACCCTAGTAAACCCTAGTTTTACCGACTAACCCTACAAGTGCAAGAAAAGAGATGAAAGCGGTGGAAATGGATGCCATTGACTCTTGGAAAGGTAAAATGCAAGTGACTAAGCTATTTCTAAAGTAAAATCTAGAAAAAGCATCTTTTTGTATTTTTGAGTAATTTTGCAGAATTATTATGCACGTGCTTTAACGATTTTTGACTGTGCAGAGGTTGATTGGTGAAATGAAATGGAGTAGGTGTTTGCAGGAGGTTGGGAAGGTGAGAAGAGGACCTAAGGGGTCCCTAACACCCTTCCTGTTATATACCTAGGGGGGGTAATATGGGGTACCGAGGGAGGTACCCAAGGTAATAATGTAATAATGGGATGGGCCATAGTAATAAATAAGGTGGTTAACCATGTCATGTAAGGGACCACAAGTAGTTAATAATAATGTAAGGGGCCCATGGTATTAGTTGATGTTATGAGGAAACCATGGTAATGATGCATGGTATTGTATGTATGAGGCTATATAGAGGCTAGAGACTCCACATGGAGGGATATGAAGAGAAGTATTCTTGTATGAACAGGCATATGGCTTGTGG